>PVKN010025669.1:0-14063 GCA_004027915.1 Capromys pilorides
AGCTGCCCCTGCCCCTGTTGTCATGCTGGGTGTGTGTTTATCTCCTACTAATGTCCCTTAACTCCAGCCATGCCTCTGAGAAGACTCCCTGCACTAATCTCCCTCATTCCCCTGTTCAGTGTGTCACTTCTGTCCCACCAAGCCCAGGGAGCCCATGTGGTCTCATGTGTCCCTGGAGGCCCTGCATAGTGCATTACACACTCATTCACACTCATGCATTTCCCTTTCTTTACCTAATACACTTGGAGGGGCTGGGGAGATAGCTCAGTATAATGAGTGCCTGCCTGGCAAGCGTAAGGGCCTGAGTTCAATCCCCAGTTATGCAAAAAAAAAGAAAAAAAAGATTGGTTCCACACCCTATCTTCAAAGTTTTCTGGACAGAAACATTGAAGAATTTCTGCAGATGTCAAAGAGTTTTGGGCTGAACCTTGGAGCCCAACACCAGTTTAAAATCTCATTAACCATCCCCCTCAAATTTAGAAATCAAAAATGCTTAACCATGGATCTGAGTATTCTTAATGCCCCTAAAATTGCCTAAGGAAACAAATCCCGGATTTGGCTGACCTAGGTTCAGAAATGTACTGGATCTGAAGTTAAAACTGATTTAAGTTCATAGCTCTTTCAATTCTAGTCTTGAAAGGGAGACTAGCCAGCCACTATGTTATGATTCACAGTCTGTGATAGGAAACTCATTTAAAATATTAATTTGTTTTTCAAAAGTGAAAGAAATGAATGCCCTCAGAACTACTGCTTTCTGTCCTTCTTTCTTTCCCCCACTCCTCCCTACAAAAAATAAAAAAACCACACTTTGCCTATTGATATCATTGATTCATTCTGGGAAGGTGAAACCGCTTAAGTTTTACTTCTAATGTGTAGTTTCTTTCCCAGGCTCCATGATGGCAGCACAAGGTGTGGGTCAGGGCAGGCCTTCTGTGCCCCAGGACAATACTTTCCACCACGTGGGGGTGACGTGGCACACGCTGGTGCCACCACTTACTCAGCTGGAGTCCCCTCCTGCTTGTGTCACTTCAGCCCAGTCAGCCCCCCCATTCTGTTCTTCTATCTGGCCTATGTTTACTTCATTTATAAGACAGAAGACTTACAAATGATCCACGACTCATGAGTTTTTTCAAGTAAGAAAGTCACCTCTTATCCTAAAAGATAGCATGATCCTAAGAAACGCGGCAGTGCTGAGGTATCAGGTGCACGGGTTGTGCTCAGCGCTAACCTTGGTCCCTATGGTCTTCGCTGTGAGTCTGTAGCCCCACAAGAACCTGCAACCCACAGAGGAGAACCTCTGGATTCCGAGCTCCGTCCAGCTCAGCACCGTGATCTTTCCATGCACGCTTGAAGCCTGCTACCAGCTCACAGCCCAGCACACAAGCATCCCAGTCTCTTCCCACCCTTCGGTTAGCACAGAGGACCTTGAAGAATGGCCTAAAATCTCAGGAATATGAGTCTTTATTTAGAGCTAGACCAAATCTTCTCAAGGATCAGGCGTCAAGGTTTCCCCACCCTGCTTTGAAGATTTGATTAAAGTTTAGATCTGAATTTCTAAGCTAGTCAGACTTTAGAAGAAACTCATTTCCTTTTTTTTTTTTTTCTTTAGTTTTTTCATCTTTTTATTTTTTGCTTTTTTGAGTCAGGGTCTCATTATGCAGTTCAGGCTGGCCTTGAGCTCACTTCTGCTGATCCCCCTGCCTCAGCTTCCCAAGTGCTGGAATTACAGGCATGTGCCACCACGCCCGGCTCTAGTTTCCTTTAGATGCTCCCTAGGCAAGGGTTATCTCATATCAAGGAATTCACATATCCTTTATCAGATTTACCTTAGGCCTCTGGGAGGTCAATGGTCACTAAGGACCTACTCAAATGGCACCTACTTAAAATAGATCCTATTTTCAGAGCTTTCCCATGGAGTGGAACTAGATTCCTAGTCGCTGTTCAACCCAGGTACAGTCCATGCAGTTCAAGCTAGGCTCATCTTCAAAGCTCCCAAGTTGCTCCAAAAATTCTGAGAATAGCTTGGCCCAGTGTTCCAACATGCAGAAAGGCAACTGGAGTACTTAAACCATCAGAGCCATCAAGTGGCAAAGCATAACTGTGGAGTCTCCAAAGGGCCCTTCTGCCATGCCCAATAAGATGAAGACAGCAGTGACAATTTGGGATATGAATCTTTTAACCAGGACTAGCCTTGCGACATAATAGGGAAAATTTGGATCTTCACTGAGAACTGCTCTTTTCCTGTGAAACACACCAGATTTCAGGTCTTGTGAAGCTGCCAGACAACCTACCCAGCAGTCGCTTCCTCCTAAAGCTGTATCTCTCAGGGCCGCTGTCACCACCATCTGCTCAGTCCTGAAACACAAGGTTCTGGGGCTCCTGAACCTGATTTGAGAGCTTCGCAGGGAAGACTTGGAGAAGAAGTAGGGAAGGCGTGAGTAAGACACTCTCAGAGCCCCACAGAAAGGAGCAAAGCTTGCTCATCTCACCTCTGCTCAAGAGTTCTTTATCTCTGTCCAGGAGTTTCCATGGAAACCTCCTAAGTTCTATCTATAGGAAGAGCAAAAATTAAAAATAAGAGGCATCTTGAGGTATGTATGAATTTGTTCCAAAGAAGGCAGGCAAGGGAGGAGGAAGTGGGGGCCTCTCAGGGAAGAACCAGAAATAATCATTATCCCGATGCTTTCAAAAGGCCTTGTAAAACCCAAGCTGACTTCAGCTGTAGAATCAGAGGAAGGTCAGGCATGAGCACAGTACCAGCCGTGTAAGCAGCGATGAGGACAGCAGAGGATCCAGCCTCACCTTCAAGGCTGACCTCAGACGAATGGGTCCACGGAAGCACAAGAGAGAGGGTGGAGAACAGAGATGAGGGCAGTGTTCCTGTGGGGATGCAGCCACTGCCCATATCCTTTATCACTTAAGCCAATGACAAAGAACCACACAAACCTATGAAAGATCCCAAGTAGCCAAGATAACCTTGAGCAAAAACGAGCAGAGCAGGAGACAACACGACCCCTGATCTGAAGACATATTACCAAACCACGAACACAAAGAAAGCAGCATAGCATTGGCGCAGGAGCAGATGCGGAGACGAACAGGGAAGCCTAAAGGACCCAGACGTAACCAACTGATCTTCAACAAAGGTTCTGAAGCCACACATTAAAGAAAGGACAGCCTCTTTGATAGATGATGCTAGGGAAAATAAAGATCTGCAAGTAGAAGATTGAAAGCTAACCCTTACTTCTCCCCAAAATCTTTCTGTACAAAATCCCTACCTTTCTATATAAAAATCGACTGCAAATGAGTCAAAGACATAACATAATACATGAAACTCTGAAACCACTACAAAAAAAGTATATAATAGAAACATTTTAAGACATTGGTAAAAACATTGCTTTCTAAATAAGGCCCTAAAAGCTCAAGAAACAAAATAAAAAGGACCGGCTAGGTAGCTCAGTGGACTAAGTGCCTGCTTAGGCAAGCACAGGGACCTGGGTTTGATCCAGGTACCACATGCTACACTGGCCCTGGCTCCAGGTATACTGAGCTAGCCAGAGTCCAGGTACAGCAGTGCACTCCTGCAGTCCCAGGGCTGGGGAGGTTGAAAGCAGGAGCGTCACCACAAATCTGAGCTGCACAGTGAGACCCTGTGTCAAATACATAAAAAAAAGGAAAAAAATGACAAGTGGAATTATATCAAATCAAAAAACTTTCTGTACAACAAAGGAAACAATCAATAGAGTTATGAGTATGAGAGAAATATCCAGGACACACAACTCAAAAAATTTAATGACAACAAAGGACCCTAAGTGATCCAATTTAAAATGGGTGACTGATCTCTGAATAGACACTTATGAAAAAAATACAAATGGATATATATACATATATATTATATATATATAATATATATATATATATGAAAAATGCTCAATACTATTAGTAATCAGACAATTGCAAATCAAACAACAATGGAAAACAACTCATGCCAGGCAGAATGGTTGCTATGAGAAAAGTCCTGGTGAGAATGTGGAGAAAGAAGAGGCCTAATGTGGTGGTTTGGGTTTTTGAAAGAGTAACAGTGCAATACAGGACACATTTTCTAAGAGTATTTTATAATGAATCACCCAAAGAATCATATATAAGAGTGTATGTCTTAGCTACTTTTTACTCGTTGCTGGGACAAATACCCGACACTCAAAATGAAGGAAGGAAAGATTTATTTATCTCACAGGTGCTGGAGGTTTCAGTCCATATTCGGCTGGCCCAAGGCTGAGTGGAGCAGGGCAGAGAATGTCCAGTTCATGGCAGCGGAACAGCAACAATCATGACAGAGACAACAGACTAACCAGGGCGCAGAGAGCAACAGCCAACGTCTGTCTCTCGGTCTCTCTTTATATTACATTCACGCTCTCTGCCTTAGTCTATCCACCTTAGGCCACACCAATAATCCCAGCTGTACTCAGACCAATAACCCCATCCGTACTAAAACACATAATCCCAGTGGATCATGACTCATGTCTCAAACTCTAGAAGTCCCCACTCCATGATTGCATGAGGCTTTGGGGGGACAACTAGACATAAACCATAACAGTGTAGGAAATCTGAACACACACTAAAGACCAGAGAATCCAGGTGACAACCTGGATCCTAATGTCCTGCGTGAGTCCAGGTGACAATCTAGAACCCATAACAATGCCTCCCACAAGTCCAGCTGGAGGCCTAGAGCACACAGCAATGTCTCATGCAGGTCCACTTCATGGATCTGCACTGGGAAGGCCCAAAGGTCAGTGAGGGAGGCTGTGCCAGTGGGATGAAGGATCTCTGCTAGCAGGCTGAGGGACCAAAACTGGAGCCAGAAAGCTCAGGAACCAGAGTTCCTTCAAAGAGTACCACAACCATCTTCCAAAGATCAGGAAAGCTGAGTTCCCATTAGGAAAGCCAATAGGACAAGCTTCTCCACAAGACTGAGCTATGAACCATCTTCCACTCCACAGCCGGGAAGCGATGCTCAAGGTAAGGACCACAGTTCCCCAAAGTGAGTTGAAGCCATTCTCAATAACAATGAGAGGCCCCAAGCTCCTCCTCTGATGAGATCAACCAAGTTCACCAGCAAGGCCAGCATGACAAGGTCCTCCAGCAGAATAGCCCAAGAGAGCCAGCAGCTTCCAACAGCTCCACCAGTTACTCCAAAGAGCTTCTCTAACAGCCTCTCCAAAAGCTTCTCCAGTTCTGCCTCCTATGTTGTAGACAACAATCCTCAGGTGGGCTTCCCACACCCAGAACCACGCTAGTTCAGTTCAGTCAGGCATAACAAGTTGACCACCAATTGGCAGTCCACCACACCTTATAAACTATTGATGAGAAAGTAAATTTCTACAGTCTTTGTGGAAAATTAGCACAGCCACTGTACAAGGGTTCCTACTGTATGAGGATTTCTATGGAATTAGATTAGATGCCTATCAACAGATGAATGGATAAAGAAAATATAGTCTCTGTACAGTAAAGTAGTATGTACCTGTAGACAGGAATGAAATCCTGCTATGTACATGGAAACATAGGACACTGTATTGAGCAAAATAGGTCAGATACAGAAAGAGAATATATCACATGCTTTATCTCACATATGGTAACTTAGAGGGAAAAGGACTTAAAGTAGAAATGTGATTATTAGCTACCAGGAAGGAGGGAGGTAGTGGGGTGGGAAAAAGAAAACTGGATGGACATGAGGAACACACAACATGCAAGGACAGAAGTATCACAGTGAATCCATTACCTTGTATGTTGATTTGTGTTAATAATTGCAAAAATATAAAACTGAAAAGCCAGTCAGTCTATCACCCAGACTAACAGGTTCAAGCAAAGTCAGGCCTTAATGGAATGACCCTGGAGGTGTTCAGGACATCTTTATCTTGTAACAGTGCAACTCTTAGTGTCAACAGCAAGAAGGAACTCCATTAACCTGTTTGTCCCCAGATCTAGACTCCCAATAAGTTTGAATGAGAACTAAGTGTCTGGCCTTTAAATGTCATGAAAATTGCTTTTTAAAAATAAAGCAAGTGGATCAAAGAGCTAACTAAGAGCAAAACTATAAAACTCTCAGGAAAAAAATCTTTGTGACCCTGAATCAGGCAATGACAAAGGACTAAAAAAAAAATTTTTTTTTTTGAGGCAGGGTCTCCCTATGCATTTCAGGCTGGCCTTGAGTTCACTCAAATTCACAACAATCATCCTGCCTCAGCCTTCCGAGTGCTGGGATTACAGACGTCTGCCACCACACCTGGCTTTGAAAAAATTAAAATGGGTAAAAGATCCAAATAAATATTCCCCCCAAAAGACATGCAAATGGCCAAGCACTACATGAAAAGATATTTAACATCATCAACCAAGAGAAATATAAATGAAAACCGCAGTATTCTTCCACTTCACACTCTCTAGGATGATCATAGTAAAACAGACAGATGATAACAAATGTTGGCAAGGATGTGGAGAAACTGGAATCCCCAGATACACTGTTGGGAGTGTAAAATAGTGAACCTACTGTGCAAAGCTAGTATTTACCTGGGGAAATGAAAACACTCATGCACACAAAAAACTTGCATTCATGTCAGTATTATTCATAGAAGTTAAGAAGTAGGAACAACTCAAATGGCCATTCACTCGTGATTGAGTAATAAAATATATAACCAAATATCATTCAGCTATAAAAAGGAAGTTCCGACTTATAAGGTCCAGTATAAATGAGTTTTGAAAACAGTATGCTAAGGGACCAAAGAAAAACACAAAAGATCCCATATTTTGTGATTTCATGTACTAAAATTCTCCAGAATAAGAAAACCCATAGAGACAGGCTATAGACTGGTGATTGCATAGGGCTCAGGAGGTTGAGTAAAATACAGTGAAATTGCTAGTATAAGACTTCTTTTAAGGAGTGATGAAATATTCTGATAAGATGATGGTAAAGGTTACACAACTCAGTAAACTAAAAATCACTGGATCTTTCACTTTAAATGGGGGAATTGTATAGTCTCAGCTCAAGCTGAGTTTTATCATTAAGAAAAATGGACCACAGGAAATCAGTATGTGCTGGTGCTGCCTTTGTGGAAGTTCCACTTTTTTCACTGTGAACATTTTGCATTGCTTTTGTTTCCAAGAATACATTGCGCTAATGCATTGTTTAATCGGAGGGCAAAGCTTGAGGCATCTCTTGAAGTTTCATGCTTAACTTGCCTCCCTGTGGCCCTGAGCCAAACTGGATGCAGCAACAGAGCCACGGTGATAGTCAGGATCTTCGTTGTCCCCAGAGGCCTGTGCCTAAAAGCCTTAGTCCTCAGCATGGCTGTTAGGAAGTTGTCTTAGGTACTTTTCTCATTGCTGAGACAAAATACTCAACACACAAAGCTGAAGGAGGGAAATTTGTTTAGCTCACAGTTTATAGAGGTTTCAGTCCATGATTGGCTGGCTCCAAGGCAGGGTGGCCTGACAGAGAGGCGTCACAGAGGAGAAAGAGTTCATGGGGCAAGTAAGGGAAGAGACGAGCCTCTTTTTGTCTCTTATTGTACCCAGGCTGCCAGGATTAAGGGTGAGGGTTTACTAAATCAGCCCATCGGCTGGGTAGGGTGTTGCCAAAGTAGTCAATGGGCTCATTTAGTGATCACTCAGCCTTAACTCTAGCTTTGTACCACGAATCAATCACACACTCTAGATTTTGCCGCCTCTGAAAAACCCCCACCTATGACTGCATGAAACTTTGGGAAACATCTAGGTTCAAGCAATAGCAAGGGTAATAGAAACTTGCAGAAATGGGGCTAGTGGAAGATGTTGTCATTGGGTTATGACCTCATGGGGGGTAGTGGTACCCAGCTTCTTATTCTTCTTACCTTTGGCAGCCTGGCCACGAAGTGAAGAGCTTAGACCTACTACACGCTCCTGCCTTGATTTTTATGCTGCCTTCCCATAGGCCCAGAGTGAGTGAGGCCAAGGGACCATGGACTGAAACCATGAACCAAAATGAGCCTTTTCTCTTCACAGTAGCTTGATTATCCAGATATTTGTGATAGTGGCAGAATGTGAACTAACACAGACATGGTGACTGAAGGAGCTTTTCCTGGTCCCAGAGCAAGCGTCTGTGTTTTCCCTCCTCTTTCCTTAACCTCAAGTGCCAAACACATGCTCCATCATGGTCTCTCCTAGGGTAGTTCTACTCCATCTTTTTTCTTTTTTCTTTTCTTTCTTCTTTTTTTTTTTTTTCTGGGACCGGGGTTTGAACTCATGACCTTGCACTTTCCAGGTAAGCACTTGTGCCTTGGAGCTATCTCCCCAGCCCCTCCTGGGGTAGTTCTGCTGCTACTTCACACAGACTCACTGTCTTCCATTGGCCGTGTGTGTGTGTGTGTGTGTGTGTGTGTGTGTGTGTATGTGTGTGATTATGAAGAATAAGAAAGATTCAGTAAAACAATAAGTGGGCATCATCCCAATTACCAAAGAAAGAGATGAAAAGAAAATAGACTACAAATTATAGGCCACTGAGCATAAAATAAACCTCTAGCAGAATTCTAAAACTGTACTATTTCACAACATGGTATTATGAAACATTCAGAAAGAAAGGCAGTCCAATAGCTGCCAGTAAAATTTTACTGAGCCAAAGAAATGGCAAATACAACTTGCAACCTTTTATTATATAGTTATTAGGCTGCAATAATAGATGAGGGAACCATGAGACTGTTCTTCTGGATTTTAGCAATGCATTCGGCAGAGAACAGGATAGAAGAATGTGGGCAAAAATGATTGTACACTAGGACGAATGATAGTGATTTAATTGATGGTCCAAAATGTACCTCAAAATATACCAACAAGGTAAAAGTAGCTGTAACAAAATCTAAATTGCTCTTGTATCCCACAAGGCCAACCGTTTTTCTAAAAATTTTAACAGATTTTTATCTATCTATCTATCTATTTCTTTGGAACAGGATCTGGCTACGCAGCTTAGACTCCTAGTGATCCTCCTGTCTCAGCCTTCCCAGCGCTGGGACTACAGGCATGCTTCAGTGGCCAGCACAGCACACCTGCAGTTCCAGGGCCCGCACAACATGTGGTACCAGGGATCAAACCCTGGACCTTGTGCTTGCCAGGCAGACATTTAGACCACAGAGCTATCTCCCTGGCCCAAGGCCAACTGTTGAAGAGAAGGGTCCTGCTCTGCTCTCTGGCTGACATCCCAGGAGCACTGAGTGCACTCAGCTCTGAGAGGTCCATTTTGGGGGGCAAGCCACCCAATGAGGAGCTTCAGGGAGACACTTGGGCCAGTGTGCAGACTATGAAGCAAAAGGGGCAGGGTATTTAGTGTACAGCAGAAGAGCATTGAGAGAAACACAATGGTTACCTTTAAGTGTTTGAAATATGAAAAAAAAAAAAGGAACAGGAAAACCGAACCAATTCTGCATAACCTAGATGGACAGAATTAAAGCCAAACAATACAAGTTGTTTCTAAAAATAAACGCCAGCTTACCACAGAAGCGCCCCTCCCCGCAGCCTGAGCTGGAGCTCAAGTGGCCTGTCTCATTTGCCAGGCAGGTGGCTTCCTTTCAAGGCAGGCATTGGAGTTGAAAACCTGCCTGGGAGGCTGCAGATGGGATTTGAATAATTAGATGAGATCGGGCTGCACGTCTTCTGGATTCCTTCCAAATCAAAGCTACTATGAATCTCTTTCTTCTCTTCTCCTCCTCTAGCTTGTATGTGCCATGTGCTAAGGAAGGTGAGTACTGAGCACAGCCCAGCCCTCGTCTCATCCCTTCCCTCTCATCTGCACCCCTCCTCTGCACCCCTTCTTCCTCCCTTCTTTTTCCTTGTTCCTCCTCACACATTTCCTTTTTCCCCTCGGAGCTGACACAGAACAGCTCTTCCTGCCATTCCCTTGCCCCCCCTCCAAAGCCAGGGTGCCTGAGAAAGCCTCCTCCTCAAAGATAGGCATAGTAGAAGACCAGACCCAGGGGCTAATGGTGTCTGTTAAGCGGTGATTTTAAATCTGTACTGCTGGCTGGCTCTGGGACCCACGCAGATGTGCACTGAAGAATTGCCCTCTAGGGCACCCACTGGTGCTCTAATCTTTCTGTGTAGCACTCAGTGCTTACAGTATATTCAGTGTATTTTTCTGCTTCACTGTTGTTTAAGTTGCAAAGGCCAGGCCATGACAGCTCTGGCTATGCTCTATTCCCAAGGGAGCGGTCAACATATAGTAATTCAATGAATGAAAAAATCTCTCTGCCTTCCCCCACATATTACTTACTGAGTTTTTTTGTGTTTAAGTACTGTCTAATAATAAGTATTAGTACACGCAGCTTGAGGGCTAGTAGGGACGTCATAAAATACCTAGCTAGCCCAATCTCTCCATTTTACAGATTCATAAACTAAGTGCTAGGCCGGGGATATAGTTCAGCAGCATAAGCACCTGCCTGGCAAGCACAAGGCCCTGAGTTCAATCCCCAGCACCAGAAAAGAAAGAAAGAAAGAAAGAAAGAAAGAAAGAAAGAAAGAAAGAAAGAAAGAAAGAAAGAAAGAAAGAGAAAAGAAACCTAAGTGCCGGAGTGGTAACTTGTTCAGTTAGCAAACAGCAGGGCTGAAATTCAAGGCCAGCTCTTCTGCACGCTGGGAGGTGGGCCACTTACAGGACTGACAAGGTTTTAGAATCGGATGAATCTGAGTTCCTCTTAATGAGCTGTAACCAGGTCCATTAATGTCTCTAAACCTCAGTATCTCCAGAAATGGGCAGGAAAGCCAGCGCACAGCTACCTTCCTGGCACAGAGGAAACGATGATGAACAGCAGCTCTGACGTTATTACCAGGTCTGGGGCCCCAACCGCACAGCACACAGCCTTCAGAAACAGAAACCGATCTGTGCTGGGCAGGTGGAAGAAATGCCAAGGGGTCGCTGTGTGTGAGCCACTTTTCCGTTCTTAATATCACACATTGAGGAGCCACACAAAAAGTGGCCAAGCGACCACAGAGGTGCCCACTGTCAGCAGAGAGCGTGCGGCTGTGGGAAGCACATCGTTGCACATCAGTGCAGTGCTGTACCTTCCACAAGACTTTCTGTCAGATCTCTAACCTCCTTCTCGAGTTCCTAGCCCAGAGCCTTCCATGCAGCAGACAGTCCCTGGAGCTCCCCAGTAGGCTTTGTCTCCCAGCTCTTGGGGAAAGTGCTTGAAAAAGCAGAGTTCAGGAAATACTGCAAGCTCTGAGATTTGTCCCCATGAGAGGGACAAAAAGCCAGAAGTAGACAAACAGAGCATGATGTTGATCAGCCTTCTCGTGTGGCTCATTTCCTTACCTCCTCCTCTGTGATTTGGATGTTCACCATGCTGGCTTCAGCTTCCTGTACAACCCGGTCCCCTTCTCTTCTTCGAGAGCCTCCCTGTGGTGGCCTCTGTCCCTGTAATCCCTGCACCCTTTCCCTTTGTCTTGTACTCAGAACACACCTTGCCTTCTTAGCCCTCAGGCTGTGTCTACACAGAACAGCCAGGCTTACCCAGAATGCCTCACCACACTGGAGGCGGACCACTGCGTTCACCTGAACAAGGTAAATTCTGTCACTCATTCGGCTGCTGCTGATTTCAGACACTTATCTCTGGGTTTTTATAACTGATAGCAACCCAGTGTGAGGGGTACAGACAAGACGAAGGGGGTGCTTTCCAACATAAATCACTCTCAAGAAAATTCACTAGTATTGTCTCATTGAACCTATTTATTAGAATGTCAGGGGACCTAAGGAGCTAAGCAGAGGCATTTTTGAAGGGAGGTGTGGCTTGTTTGTCAAAGTAGATACTTGTGTTCTTTTAGAATAGTTCCTGAGAATGATTTGAGAAGGTACGAACAGATAGGAGGAGAAAGATGATCATTAACGTAGGTGGAACTCCATGTACCTTTTGTGGGCTTGAGACTTGTATAACTAAACTATATAACTACTTCCACAAGTGTTATTTCGGTACACTAGCAGTTACTGAGTTTCCAGAATCCTGTGGCAATGCTAAAATATGGTAACCAAGTGTGATGGAGAACAGAAATCTCAATCCAGATACAGCCGTCATGGGAGGGAAGAATTCGATTTCCAAGAAGTTTATCCAAGCTCCTCTTCACTGTCTACCAGGAGAGTCTTTCCTTGACCAGAAAGATGTCAGGAAAAAGGGGTGGGGGCAAGATCTGGATAGATGAAAACTAAAAAGAGAATTATAGCCGTGTTTGCAAAGATAATGTCCTTGCACTTAAGATGGCCCCTCTTAGGCCCACACCAGACTAAAGTGATCTTTATTTAGTTCCTGTCCCCCTAAGATTCCTGTCCTTCTAAGGTCTCCTGAGTCCATGCTGGGGTATTTCCTACTTTCTGTATCAAGATCTCAGTGTGCAAAACCCTTTACTTCTCTCATCTCTACTTAGAAAATACTGAAAATTTATACAAAACAGAAGAGGTAGCACAACTTGTTTGTGTGAAATCTCTATCAATATTCATTTTACTCAATGCATTTTTAAAGAGTTTAATTGTAAATAATGCAGGATACAAATTTTTATGTATCATCTCATTGGAAACATGCAAAAAAAAAAAAGAAAAAAACATTGCTTTCTTTTTTGTTGGTGGTTTTGTTATTTTGTGACATGGTCTCACTAGGTAGTGCAGGCTGGCCTTGAACTCATCATGCAGCAGAACCTGGCCCTGAAGTCGCTGTGAGCCTCTGCCTCAGCCTCCCAAATGCTGGCATGTGTCACTGTGCATGGCTTTAAGAAATAATCACTTCCATGCTACAATCTACAAAAGATTATAGTTTAGTTATATGAAGGAAATAGCAGATGAGTTATTATTTTCTCTTATCATTATCATTTATGAACTTTTTTTTTGTCTTTTTGAGACAGGTTCTTGCTATGCAGTTTAGGTTGGCCTTGAGCTCACTTTTGTAGCCCAGGGTGGTCTCAAACTCACACTGATCCTCCTGCCTCAGCCTGCCAAGTGCTGGGATCACAGGCATGCGCCACCATGCCCAGCTTGACCTTTTTTCTTTTAAATTTATAAGTTAATTAGTAAATTTCACACACTAGAACTGTTTTGTTTCTGACAATGTTGGGTGGGCAGGAGAGGATGAAAACATGGCCCACTTCAGCACTGTGTGTTCCTGTGAAAGCAAGAGAAAATTTCTTCCCTCCTGGGTGAGTTACTCTGACCACAGGGCCTTTATCTTTAGTCTTCTGTGCAACCCTCGCCCTAACACAATATAACACTGTTGGAGCAAAGTATGTTTCCTGTGTGTGCATGCAGGGTACACACGCAAGGCACGTCTCTGTCAGAAACACATTCACTTCTTTTTTTCCTTTCTTTTTAGCCAAAGGAAAAAAAGTCCTTAGTAATCTAAGCGTCCAAAGTTACAGGGGCAGAAAGTAGGAGAAAAACAACCACAGGGAGGCACATTTCCTTAGAATAGTATAAACACGTCTGACAGGAAACTCACCTGCATGAGAACAGAGAGGGCTCTGGCCTCCAAGAGAGTGGCGACACATCGCCAGGCAGTCATTGCCCAGTGCCAGGCAGGTTCATAAATGACGTGGACATGTGGCCGAAGGGCAGAACCGAGAGAGGGAGGTGGGAAGCAGAAGATAGCCGTGGCATGGAAACTTCCAGCTTTTTGTTTGTTTTATTTTGCTCTGGTTTTTTTTTTTCTTTTTCATCTTTATTTGGTCCAAGGTCTCGCTATGAAGCTTGGACTTATAGTGATCCTCCTGTGTCAGCCTCCCTAGCACTGGGATTATAGGCGTGTGCCACAATGCATGGTTTTGGTGGTCAGCACAACAGCCGAGCACATGGTACCAGAGATCGAATGGGCATCCTTACACTTGCCAGGCAGGTGCCTAGGCCACCAAGCTATCTCCCCGGCCCTGTTTTGCTTTAGGTTTGAGGCAGGGTCTCATATATAGTTCAGGCTGGTCTTGAACTTGCTCATGTAGGTAGGCTGGCCTCAAACTCATTGGGATGCTCCAGACCCAGCCTCCTGAATGCTGGGATTACAGGCGTGCACCACCACCACACC
>PVKN010025670.1:0-14042 GCA_004027915.1 Capromys pilorides
TTTTGTACATCTTTGGACTTCTAAATGTCTGTGTAAAAATGTATAACTGCTTTTATCACACTCTATAGAGATTTATTAGAATATCAATGATTGACAGAAAATACCTATTTCAAGCTAAGTCTAAGATGTTTGATATTCAGAAAGACAGTGATGTTAAGCTCAATTACCTATGTTATAGAGTAATAGTATCACGAAGTTTCTCTGCTGCAGGGTTGAGAATGTAAGTTAACAGACCAAAAATTGGAGAAAAAGAAGGGCTACGAGGATAGCCAACATTTTGGCCCTAGCTCTTCAAGGTCAGTGAGGACTCAGGACATAAGAGAACTTGTGCTATAACATCCTATAACTCAGAGTTCCCAAATTTTCTGTTCAAGAAGATTAAGGGACCTCAGAGGAAAGGGATAATGAAGTATAGTGTATCTAAGGAGAGTCACCTAGAGAAAAAACATTCTTTCAGGCTTTCACAGAGAGCAAACTGGTCAAGCAATGGCCATGACTCGTCCCAATGGCTGACACTGACAACAGTTCTACAAAGCACTGTACATGGTTCCAAAGTTAATCCTGAGGGGATTTGACCTTGGAAGATACAAAAGTTGAATGTTTTGTTATACAGGTCTTGCTTTGATTTGCCCTTGATCACCCAGCAGAAAAGCTTAATTGTGAGGCATAAAACACAGAGCTAGATTAGTATGATGAGCTATAAAAGGCTTAAACCAACAGCCTCCAACACTGCCAGGAAGGAAAGGTTTGTTTAGCTCACAGTTAGTGGTGGTTTCAGTATATACTCAGCTAGCTCCAAGGCACAGTGGCACATGAAACAAGGCAGCTGTTCACGGCCACAGCAAAGAGCAAAGAGCTAAGAGCAAAGGGAGGGGCAGAAGCTCAGGCAGCTAGCAGGCAAGCTTCTCTCCCCTCCTCACATTGTAATGCAGGTTATCTGCCCATCACAAACTTTAGAAGCCGCCCCATGACTGCTTGAGGCTTTGGGGGGACACCTATACACAAACCATAACAATCAGTGAGGTCCTGAGCTCCTCCGATGACAAGGAAAGCTGAGATCCCAGTAGGAAAGTAACATGACAAGCCTCTCCAGGAGACTGAGCAATGCACTATCTTCCCCTCCAGAGCCAGGAAGTGATGCTTAAAGTGAGGACTAGGGCTTCTTCCAAAGTGAACCACAGACATTCTCAGTGACAAGGTCCCAAGATCCTTTGACAATGGGAGAGCAGCTGAGTTCATCAGGGAAGTCGGCCTGATAAACTTCTCCAAGAGAACCAACAAACAGCTCCTTATAGCTTCTAACATCACCCAACAGCTTCAGCAGCTCTCCCACCAGCTTCCAAATTTCTTCCTCTTCAGTTCTGTCTCTTATGCTGACAGCAACAATCTTACGGTGGGCCTCCCACATCCAGCACCATGCTAGTTCAGTTCATCTGGGTGTTACAAGTTAACCACAAGTTGTTCATCTACCACACATACCATATTAATAGAATGAGGACGGGTTTTTTTGTTTACTTGTCTTTGTTTTTTTGAAACACTATAGAGTTCAGCCTGGCCTTGAACTCACTGTGTAGCCTATGCTGACCTTGAATGTGCAGTGATCCTTCTGCCTCAGCCTATTGAATGCTGGAGTCACAGATATCTACCCTCATACTTTTTTTGAGGGAAAATGTGTAATTTTTTTTAATTTTTATTTATTTATTTGTTTGTTTATTTATTTATTTATTTATTTTGTGGCTGGCTCAGCCTGCCCTGGTGGTGGGGCTGGCACAGCATGGGGTGCCAGGGATTGAACCGCAGTCCCTGCAGTTGCCTGAGCTTTCCTAAGCAGGCACTTTAGACCACTGAACCATCTCGCCGGCCCCGAAAATGTGTAATTTTAATCACAGAATAAAATATACTCGGGTCCGTTGCCAAAGAAAAGTCACTTAACAAAATCCAATACTTTGTTTTTGGTGATAAAAACACTAAGTTTAGAAGAGTATCTTCAACATAATAAAGGACATATGTGAAAAAACTTATAGCTAGAATCATATTTAATGGTTAAAAACAAAGTTTTTCTCTTAGGTCCAAGAATGAGACAAAATAAAGGTCGGCCTTATTTAGTGGATAGTTTAGCAGATTAAAGCACCTGCTTAAGCAGATGCAGGGACCGGGTTCGGTCCTCAGCGTGCTATGCCAGCCCTGGCACAAGGGTACACTGAGCCAGTGATTGAGACTGGGCATGGTGGAGCACCCCTGTAATCCCAGCACTTGGGAGGCTAAAAAAAGGAGGATCACTAGGAGTCCAATCTGTGTAATAAGACCATGTAAACCCTGTATAAATACATTAAAACAAATGAATGAAAAGAAAGAATTAATACCTGAGTATGGTGATGAAGAAAACACAAAAAGAAATAAAAAAGATAAAAGATACATTCTTTTATCATTTTCGTAACACAATGTTGGAAGTTCAACCCAAAAAAAAAAAAAAAAAGTATACATATTGGAAAAGAAGTAAAAACTTTGTGTAGGTAACCCATTTTTACATAGAAAACCCTAAAGAATAAATGAACAGCAAAGTTGCAGAATACAAAGTCAATACTGAAATTAATTGTACTTTTCTATATACCAACAATAAATAATCTGAAAAATGAATTTGACGATGCAATTTTATTTAGAATTATTTCAAGCAGATGGGCATGGGGGTACGTGCATGTAATCCCAGAATTCAAGAGGCTGAGGCAGGAGGATAGAGGACAGCCTGGGCTACATAGTGAGTTCAAAACCAGCCTCAACTACATAAAAGATTCTGTCTCAAAAAACAAATATATAGATTTTTTTAAAAGATCAGATAAAAATGGTGATGCAAACCTATAATCCAGTATACTGGGAGGCTGACACAGGATGATAGCAAATCTGATCCCTGCATAGGCAACTCAGCAAATTAACAAAACTGTCTCAAAATTTTTTTTAAAAAGTTATTGTGCGATGGGTATAGAAATTGTTTTGGGTGATAAAAAGAAAAACCCCACAGAATTAGTGGTGAAGGTTATGCAACATCATTAATATAATTAATGCTACTGAATTCTACCCTTAAAAATAGTCATAATGACAAGTTTTATGCTATACATAATCTACCACACTAAAAAATTTTAAAGCAATGTAATGTGTCTGTCTACTAGTAATTGCTAAAACTAGATAATGGGTACCATACTGTTCTCTCATTTGAAAATTTAAGAATAAAAATGATGCTTTCTATAGTTTTTTTTGTAGATATTCTTTATCAAAGTAAAAAAGCCCCTATCTTTTTTCCAAACTACTAAGTTTTATCATGAATATTACATTATATCATAGGGTTCCCCACATCTACAAAATGATCACTTAGTTTTATCTTTAACCCATTAATGTGGTAAATTTTATCATTACATTCTCTAAAGTAAATGTACCTTTTAAGACTCTTCAACTACTGGGATAAGCCCAACTTGGTCAGATGCTCAATTTTATGTCCTGTTAGACATTACTTGCCACGTTTTGTTGTTCCTCCATATATTCCATATGATTCTCTGTGAATGTATCATGAAAACCACAAAATTCTATTGTAAATATGAATTCCCTGGGTGTATACTCAACCACTGTTCTGCTCCTAATTAATTAAGTCTAACACATAGCCAGCACTCAATTAAAGCATGATGAACAAATAAGTAAAGGAAAGGTTACGTGCAAAGATAAACGGTGAACAAATGAACACCTTAATCCAGAAAAGTGACATATGCAGACATACAGGAGCTCTTTCAGACAGGGAAACATTCGAAAGGGTCACCAACCACTCCATAAAGTTATGTACCCTGACTGTGAACAACTCAGTATATCTGCAGCTCTATAAACCAACCCCTATGTATTCCCACTGGCCCTCTTTGCCCAATGAGCAACGTTCCACAGTTCGGTGCCTAACTTCAGCCAATATAATGTAGCCCTCAAAACACAGAACACCCCAAACCTCAGAAACTGTGTTGTCATTGAGGAGGAATGTGGCATTACATTTTCAACTTAAAGTGTTCCTCTCAGAGTTTATTCCTCACCATCAAAATGGTCTCATCCCAATTCTGACTGGCACAAAAAGAGCCTATGCCATTAACAATTCACTGCATCAGCAGAACAGAGGAGGAGAGTAATCAGCAAGGGAAGCAGCTGAATTATTTCAGCAGCTGTAAATTGTATTTTTCTCCCCTTCTCCTCCAAGTTCACATTCAACTGTGCCCCACGCCTCCACAAGTATCCATGTCAACCGCAGGAACCCAGAAGTTCAAGAAGCAATATCAAAAAGCACTAATTAACTGATACTTAAATAACTGTGTTTAATGTCAACAAAAATCACACTTTAAACATCCCTTAGTCTATTAGTTGCTTAATGAAATTCCTTAAGATCCTTGGACACTGGCACAGAACACATGCCTTGAAGAGCTGTTCTTAGGCCCTAGCCTTAGCACGGTGTGGAAGGGGAGGGGCCTATATCCCTAGGGAAGTGCCCAGGGAGCCCTTATTCTCTTCTAGTCTCCTAATAAGGTGCTTTCTCTTCACAGCTCTGCTGGTCTCCACAGGACAGCAAGAACATGACAAATAAATACATTTTGAGCATAGAAAAGTGCCAAATCAGGATACGATTTATTTTTTAAAGTGCAATTTTTCTTTTAAAAAAAATACATATAAACCCAAGAGAGTTATTTTTTCCATCTGGTATCTGTTGTTCTTTAGAGAAATATATCATGCAATACTCAGGCATGTGTACAGAGGGTATATACAACAGGATTTATGACAGCAGGTAGGGTCAGGGGGCCATACAAGATGCCACCAACCAAATCCCAGCCTGCCAGGAATCATCAGCCTGCAACTGACAGGGGTACAGTTCAGCCAACAGCAGCATTCTATACTGGAATTTTTCAAAGAGACTCAGTTCCAGTGAGTGAATTTGTGACGGGGATGCCAGTGAGACCCAGAATTCTTTCCTGCTATAGTAAGCTCAATGGAGACAGTTTGTAAGTTAGCCTGCTCACCAAACCAGATTTGATGAAAAGGAGTGACATGCCAGCTACCTGCCCAGGTAAACATCCTGAGAACAGTCACCAACTCCAGGCAGAGAACACCTGGCCAAGGATCAGCAAGTGTTGGGAACCCCCATTTTGGATAGCAGCTACCCTAAACCCAATTCTACTGGGTCATAATACACCATCATTTTAAGAGCAACAAGAGTGGGGCAGGGGAGATAGCTCAGCGACCTAAGTGTCAGCCTAACAAGCACAAGGACCCAAGATCAATCCCCTGTACCAGATGCTGTCCCATCCTGGGCATGTCAAGCCAGCCACGGAAACCCAGCATGGTGGCACATGCCTGCAATCCCAGCTTTTGGGAGGCTGAAACAGGAGGATCACTATGAGTCTGAGCAGCGCATAGCAAGACCCTGTCAAAATACACGAGAGAGAGAGAGAGAGAGAGAGAGAGAGAGAGAGAGAGACCAAAACCAAGTGGCCCACATTTGCTTATCCTTACAACAAAAGACCAAATTCATTCTATTCTTCCTTCAGACTGACTACCTCATCTGTTGGTCTTATCTTTCTTTCTGTCACTCAGCTCTTCCTTATGTCCTGTTTTGCCTAAAGACCTTGCCCTCCTAAAATAGGAAGGAATTTTTTTTCCCAATTATTGCATTCTGTCTCTTGCTGCTCAGAAATTCCTCTTGTGGTAGCTCTCCTTAAAACAACCACAGTAGGGGCCAGCGAGATGGTTCAGTGGTCTAAAGCGCCTGCTTAGGAGGGCTCAGGCAACTGCGGGGACTGCAGTTCGATCCCCGGCACCACATGCTGCGCCAGCGCCACCACCAGGGCAGGCTGAGCCAGCCACAAAATGAATAAATAAACAAACAAACAAACACAACAAGCAAACAAATAAATAAATAAATAAAATTTAAAAAAAAACAAAAAACAAAAAACAACCACAGTAGTAATGCCAACAAAATACACTAGGTAGAAGGAACTCAGTTAACAACCAGGAAGAAGCCTTGGCTTCAAAGAAGCCAGATATTTGGGTTGCAGCTCACAGGAAGGTGGAGAGCATTCAAAACAAAAACAAAAACAAAATCCCAGAATAGTATGCATACCAACAGCCCAGATACTCTGTTGATTTACTACCTGCAGTTGCACATCCACACCAAAGCTATTTCAACCCCAGATGAGTAGTTAGCAGTCGCGTCATTCTAGAAAAAAAATATTTTTTACAAAGTCCTTGTTCATCTTCCCATACAAGATCCCTATCAAAAGAGCAAAAATCCATGCACTATGAAAACATGAATAAATCCATAGTGCCTATTAGGGAACAAACATCAGTTGCCATTCCAACACATCCAACTGAAGATTATATATCTTTATATATTCTTCCATACATACTTGTTCAAACTTGCTCTGTCTCAGAAATGTGCCAAGTGGCTGAGATGCAAAAAAAAGAAACTAAGAAGGGTCTTGACTCCAGGAATTTATAGGAGGTCCACAGCAACAGATGAGCAAAGCAGTAGTTAGCGCAAATTTTGCAGTAAAGAGCCCTTTCAGGGATGACTCTGAGGCAGGAAAGGAAAGAAACATCCTTCAGGGCAGTGTCAGAGAGAACTTCCTAGAAAAGGTGAGCTGTGACAAAAGAGGAAAGGAGGTTAGAAGCCAGGCATGGTGGCGCACGTCTGTAATCCCAGCACTTGGGAGGTTGAGGCAGGAGGATCAATGTGAGTTCGAGACCAGCCTGGGCTACAAAAGTGAGCTCAAGGCAAGCCTGAACTACATAGTGAGACCCTGTCTCAAAAAGACAAAAAAAAAAAAAAAAGAGTGGCTAAGGAAAGGGGGTTAGACAAACAATGACAATGAGAAACATACACCAGGCAGAGGCCTGAGTGCTCTTTTAAGTCCTGGAGGCATGAAACTAGGAATATGTATGAATTTCAACAAATATATGTAGGAACAAAGGGCTTATAGGCAGTAACATTACAGTGATACAGAAGAACCCTCTCTGCCAAGCACATTAGGTTTTTTAGCAGATCTCTAGAACCTCTCTCCTTTTCAGAATTGCATAATGGTGAAAAAGAGACAAGAGCAGCAAAACAAAGCTGGCTAGTTCATAAAACTGCTACCTAGCTGAGCCTGGTGGCACATACCTATAATCCTGGTGCTCGAAGCTAAAGCAGTAGGATCACTGCAAGTTTCATACCAGCCTAGCCCACACACAGCAAGACCTTGTCTCACACATGCATGTGCGCACACACACACATACACACACACACACACACACGTGCACACACACACACAGACTATCTGGAGAAATGGTTCACCATAATTTGTGAATTCTGCTTATTAACTACCCTATAGTTCAATGATTTACTCTTGCGAACATCTAATTTTTCTCTTTCCTTAATAGAAGAAACCAGTAAACAGAATCTAAAACTTGACTGTAGTCCACCCATAGTAATCTATCCCATAGGCAACTGGAACAGGAAAGCAGCCTAAAAACTGTAAACAGTATTTCATGCCACCCTTCCCCCAGGGAAGATGCCTGCTACAGTCTCTTCTTATGTGTTTCACATTCAACAAATGGGCCCCTGCTCTCCTGTCCAACCAGAAACTAGGTGCTCTCAAAATTTTCCTCTTTTCTGTCCTTCCCTCCACCAGCTGCTCATTTAGTATCAATTATTGTCCATTTCTTCTGCTAAATTTCTCCCTGCCCCAGTGTTGCTGTTCACATTCCCAAACTGTTATTGCCACCTTCACTTCCCAGGTGAAAGCAGCCCTCACAGGCTTTCAGTGAGGCTGGACCTACACAGAGCAGCACAATGAGGAAACAGAAGGCACACAACTTTAATGGATCTCATATCTGCTCAACTCAGGGTTTCTGGAATACCCAACATCTAGTCTCCCAAGTCCCTATAAAAGTTCTCACTAATGACACTTCTTCTTCAGCTGAAGAGAGACACTCAGAGAGTCCATTCAATAGCAGCACGAGATAGAAAGTGGGCTACAGGAGTGGTCTGGTACCTGCATAAGCCAGTGTGTCTGGAAGCCTACAGCTATGGGAATCAAATCCCAGATAGAGCAAGCTTGGTTCCCCACAGCCTGCCCTTCACTTCCCATGGAGACAAACCACAAGAACAACCACTGAACTGAGGAGTCCTCATCCCTACACCCTACACAATCCTCCTCTGCTAAAGGGAAATCATTTAGTGAAATCATTCACATCCACTAAGGCAGATGGAATAAAGTAATTTTTAGGAAAACGATGTTGGTGTTGATAATACCTTGGAGCTCTATTTTCCAAATTAAAGATAGAAAGACAGACAGACAAATAGATGGATGGACAGACAGATAGGCAGACATTGAAGAGGAAAAGATCTGACCATGCTTCCTAGCCTCAACTCAATGAAAACCTTCCCTTCACTCCATTTCTTATCACTGACCCTCACACCAGCACAGAGATATGTCTCTTAAACAAATAAATGAACAAATGAGCTAATATTAGATGGAGAAGACAGAGAGAAAGACAATAGGAAAAAAAGAAGGCTTCACTCAAAAACCATTTCAATTATCTGGACACGCATGAGCACCTAGCATGTACTATGTACCAGTGCAAAATGTGGGGAAAACATAGGTGTGTACAACAGTGAAAGAAATGAACAGGGAGGGAAGTACTCTCCCTCATCTCCCTGGCATGGCATCTTTCCAAATGCTGCCTCCTGTTTTCTTGACATTAAAACCATGTCTAACAGCACACATGCACATAAAAACTTCACTTTATATTGTATCCAGTACTTTGGGGCCTTGTGGTTTCTTTTCTAAGAAAAAGCCTGTCATTCATCTCCTTGATTAAAAATTGATTTAATTTGGCTTTCATTAGGTAGGTACAAGGGAAAAACATATAGATTCACAGAGATGATGTGCCCAGCAACAGGACTGTGATGAGCTCTAGTGACTACACAGTTGGGTCCAACCCACTGCTGATGAAAGAAAATTAAAAAGCTCACAACATGGAGCTTAAACTCCAGCCAAAATGAATTATCTTCCCACAAGCATCTCTGTCAGATTGTTGGTTAATGGAAAAAACTTTTAAAAGGGAAGGAAAGGAAACCCTAAGGATATTTAACATAAAACTTAGACTTTCTATATTTCTTCAAATTCCCTTGCAGGGAAAAATAGCAAAGAGGCTTTTATTTCTGTCTTACTTTTTAAAACTTTTCCTGTTGATATGACATTGTCATCAAAATTTTTCAATTTATAGGGAACATGAAGCAGAGGAAGGTGCAGTGGCTGAGGAATTTTAAGCCAGTGTGCAGGGGCTCTGTGGTATGAGTTGAGAGAGCTGCCAAGAGGTGGAAGCAGGGATGCTGAACACCACTCACTCAGCTCTGCCACCTTGGGCTGCAAGGCTAAGATCAAACACCAGGCACTCAGGCCTGAGGCAGATCACGTTCTCCTCTGTGTCAGACTCTCACATTCAGACTATGACTTGGAGCTAATGGGTAGGCTTCACTACAATGTCAATGTAGTCTAAGGTATAAGATCAGCTGACTGCAGTACAAGTGTACATCTTGATTAAATGTTAGAAATTATTCTATTTCCAGAGCTTGAATCTGACCTATACTCCCCGCTAGAAATCATTGAATGTTTTTTCCAGGACCCTCAGAATAGAGGCCAAATTCTTTACCCAAACCCCTCTGTGGTGAGAGCTACCAAAGAGATGGGAGCAGTGACCTGGGCTCCCAAACACCTCTACCAGCCAGAGCCAATCAGTATCCACAGCTTCCCTCTCTATCCCTATCTTGTCTACCAGCTTCCTTTATACAACAGTTTTCCTTCTGCTCTAAAATATCTTGTCTTCCCACCTTCAGGCTTTTGCTTGGAGTGCCATTTCCTTTCCTCTTTATCTGAAAAATTCCTACTCATCCTAAAGGTTTCAACTTAAAAGATACTTCCTCTAGGAGATATTACCCAACTCTCTCCACAGAAAATACTCAATGCTGCCAGAGCATTCACCCTTCCATGATCATAGCACTTACTACTTTTTCTTTCCAGTAATGGGGATTGAATGCAAGGTCTTCACATTAAGATACACCCCCAATATTTTTTTCTTTTTCTTTTTGTCCTTTCTTTTCCTTTCTTTCTTTGAGACAGGCTTTTACTAAGTTTAAGTTGCCCAGGCTGGGCTCAAACTTTTGATCTTACTACCTCAACTTACCAGACTGCTAAAATTATAAGTGTGTGCCACCATACTGTCTTGTATAGCTGTCCTCCCTACAACGTAAGTATTGTAGAGAAATGGATCACATCCACTCTACATTTACATAAACCATATCTAACAGTCCCAACTAGCTTAACCCTCTGCACAGAAAAAAATGTAATACGAGTTGGAAAGATAGCTCAGTGGAGTAAGTGCTTGCCTGGCTAGCACAAGGTCCCAAGTTTGATTCCTGGTACCACCAAAAGAAAAAGTAATAAATTATTGAGGGATGGCTTCAAATTTGTCAAGCTCATGTCTCAGTTCTATCCTATTCACCTCCTAAGGCCACTTGCTGCCACTGCCACTATCACTATGCCTCAGCCTCTGGATAACTGGCCTAGGCCTTAACCTCAAGCATGATCATCAGCCATTTATTGTACCACGTGTTATGTGATGGGCAGTGTTCATAAGTGGAGCTACAGAGACCACTTAGGCCCCTCTTCTACCCATCTCCTACCTTCTAGAAAACAAAAGGACATTTACACAAATAATTACCATATAACAATCATAATGGACAGGCATAAAGGGGCAAATGGAATAGAGAATGAAGCCTCACAATTAAGTCAATCTTCCTAGTGTATCTCTTCCCCCAGTGTCCCAAGCCAACTATACTCAGCCTCTTTGTCACTGACAGAACTCCTTCTAGTATTCCTCAAGATCAGACTCCAAGCTTGACTACCATTATGTTCCAGATTAATTCAAATCCTTGCTGTCTTGGCTTTCTTACCTTATTCAATTCTATTCCAAGGCATCTCACTTACATAAGGTACATCCTAGCCTGTGCTCTATCCTGAGCCAACTTGTCCAGACTATTTTTCCGTCTCCTCCCTCAACTGTCTTGGATGAGCACTTGGCATTTATAAAATATCTACACTTACACGGAACATATGCAACAATCCCCATCTACAATGAAGACTTTCACAGGGGCAAAATTCCAAGAAAAATTAAATGCAAAGTAAGCCATCAACACAGTCTTCCCCTTCTACTGTTTCTTCTTACAGAACTAAGTGGCACCATGGCCTTCAAGAGGATCTTCCTAATTCTGTTACATTTCCAAGGAAGTCGTAACTCCTCTCATTTTCTAGAGTCTAAGCCCTGGCCTGCAACCTTAGATCTCTTAATGGTAAGGCCATTCTGTACAGTCATGCATTCATTTAATTAACAAACATCGAGAATCTCTATGAGCCAAGAACCATGTCCCCTACAATGCTACACACACTGTCCTGTCCATAACACTTTATTTGATTAATGTCTGTGATTAAATCACTAATAAAAAGAAAACCAAGTAAGATTTCCTATCCTCTGCTCAGAAACACTACAGTGCAAAAAATTCTCAATGTGCACATTCTCAATGTGCCTGGGTGAGACAATTCCCAGGCAGCAAAATCTCTGAGTCATCTGAGCCCAAACCAGGGAGAGACCTTTACCCAGCTAAGAAAACACTGACATACCTCTTCTACCTCTATGCCAAAAAACTGGTGTTGTAAAATACCCTTTAATCAAGTAACTTGTCTCCTATTAGTGTAGATTTAGGCGGGAAAAATTCTCAAGGAATAAGAAATAAGTGGAAGGGAAGAAAAGAACAGAACTTAATGAACATAGTAATTATCCCCCAAAGTTGCAAATCAGAACATTCCTCAGTTGAAGACAAGTATGAAAAACAAGAGTAAGATGCTTCAGGGATGTGTTCATAAAATAGCAGGTAACAGAACAGATAAAATATATTTACAGTACCTCACTGGGGACACATACCTTTTGGCTAATAGCTCTCAGATACTAAATACCACTGTAAAAATAATATTCTTCTCTCTTTCATTATGGAGTTACAATGATCCATGGGAAAGCAGCAACACAGCAAACTATCTTGAATAATAACTGGGAATAATTGCAGCTTCCAAAGCTTATTTCTAAGTATCTAAGCACAAGTGCTTAATTGTCATATTATATAGCTCCTGAATTAAGTCTACTCAAGCCACCACAGGAAAACATCACATTCTGATGGCTTAAACAGTAAAAATTTTATTTTCCAAAAATTGTGGATACTAGAAGTCCAAGATCAAGATTCTACCCAATTCAGTTTCTGGTTGAGAGCTCTCATCATGACTCGTAAACAGTCACTTTCTCACAACGCCCTATGTGACATAGCCTTTTCTTTAACATGTGCACACACAGAGAGAGCACTCTGGAATCTCTTCTTATAGGGACACTAGCACAATGAAAGGAAGACTCCACTCTTACGGCTACACTTAACACTAATTACTTTCTGACTCTTAATATAGCTATACATGGGGTTAGGAACGCAACATGTAATTTGAGGGGAAGCACAAATATTTTGTCCATAGCACACCTGAAGGAAAAGACATGTTCCTAAAGACCAGTTTACAGACTGAGAAGTGAAAGGGGAGGACTCATTAAGAGAATGGTCTTGGGAATGCCTGAAGATCATGTGAGGTGATGGCCAGAGATTCCAGGGCAAAAAGTGCTAACATATGCATAAGAAGGAACTGATCCAGCACAAATAAACTCTATTTCTCTCCTTTTCACAAAAGATACCCAAACAACAATAGGTAATATTAATGGAATATATCTATCCATAAAACTGGCTATCTACAACTATCTGCAAGCATTTAACATACAAGATTTTTTTTCCCTGTATTTAGGGCAGGGTCTACAGGGTCTTCCTATGTAGACTGTACTTGTAGTGATTCTCCTGTTTTCAGCCTCCCAAATGCTGAGATTACAGGCATGTGCCACCATGCCCAGTCTCCATCACCCTCTCAGTGAGCCCCACGGGGCACGGCCAGAACAGCACACTGGGGATCGAACCCCGGCCACTGCACTCTGCCTAAGCAGGCGCTTCAGTCCACTGAGCTATCAGGCCAGCCCTTAACATACAAGATTTTATTGAAGTCTCATGATATTCAGTGCAGACGACTTCATTACAATTTTAATTTTACAAATAAGGAAATAAGTTCACACTGGAGAAAGTCACTGGCTCAAGGTCATCCAGCTATGAGAATAATAGCTCCCTAAAGCTTTCAGATCATAATTCCTGGAACATATAAAACTTATCTTAGTGGGAAAGGAAGGAAGAGACAAGGAAAAAAAATGAGGGAAGAAAATAGAAGGAAAAAATGGAAACAAAGGTCCTGTAAATAAGGAGGAAAAGACTAGGCATAGTGGTGCACAACTGTAATTCCAGCATTAGGGAGGCTGAAGCAGGACTACTGAATTTGAGGCCAGCCTGCACTACAGACTGAGTTCCAGTCCAGTCTGAATTGCACAGCAAAACCCTGTCTCAAAAAAGATAAAAACAGGGGGCTGTCAAGATAGCTGAGCGGTCTAAAGCACCAGCTTAGGCAAGCTTAGGCAACCACAGGGACTGTGGTTTGATCCCCACACCACAGGCTGCACCAGCAGCACCCGCAGAGCAAGCTGAGCTGACCATAACATAAATAAATAAAGTTAAAATTTTTTTTAAAAAAGACAAAAACAAAAAAACAGGTAAGGAAGTTTGAAGAGAAGAGAGGGAAATGAGAAAAAAAGACAAATCAAAATATATCCTACACTGCCAGGCGTGGTGGCACACAGCTGTAATCCCAGCACTTGGGAGGCTGAGGCAGGAGGATCAGTGTAAGTTCAAGACCAGCCTGGGCTACAAAAGTGAGTTCAAGGCCAGCCTGAACTGCATAGAGAGACCCTGTCTCAAAAAGATAAAAAAAAAAAAAAAAAAAAAAAAAAAAAAAAAAAAAAAAAAAAAA
>PVKN010025671.1:0-14054 GCA_004027915.1 Capromys pilorides
GTGTTGTATGCATGCATGTATATATTTTTGTATTATTGATTACTGTTTATATCCTTTTAATTTTTTCCACTTTATTTTGACTCTAAAACACATTTTGGAGTGAATATTCATTGAGTTTCAGTACTCTTTAAACATTAAAGACATTAAAAGCTATGACATTTTCTCTTAAGTACTGCTTTAGCAGCATTCTACAAGTTTGGGTATGTAACATGTTTATTTTCAACTTAAAATATTTGCTATCTTATATCATTTTGGAGCCATGATTATGGAGTTTGTTATTTTCCAGATGTGTGAGATTTCTAATGATTATTCTTATATTTTGGTCAGATAACAGTTCTGTGGGCTTCATTCCTCTGAGATTGGTTTCATCATGTGGCTTAGGCCCTGGTCAGTCTTACAGACATGCCGAGGGCCTTCTCTCACAAACTCTAGGGAACTCTGGCTCCAGCAATTCTTTTTCCTTTTTTTCTGCATCACTTTTTGCCTCTCTCCTTTATGGTGTCCATTAGTATGCAAATCTGCTGTTATTGCTCACATCTTAAAAGAAAAAAACAGAAACAAAACTCAGAAACACCCTGACACCACATGTCACACTGGCTGTGCCCCTGAGCCTGCTGAGCTGGCCACCAAGTCCACGCATGGTGGTGCATGCCAGTAATCCCAGCACTGGGAGGCCAAAAATAGGAGAATCACTAAGAGTCCGTTCTGCATAGTAAGACACTGTACCAAATACATTAAAAAAACTAAACTGAAAAACCAAAACTCCAAGCCAAAGACCTGTCTGAGCACCTCCAGCTTCCTTCTCTTGCCCCAAGCCTGATTGCCCTGAAAGCAGAGCCTTTCCTGTTCCTTACTTGGAACTTCCTTGAAGAGTGGAGATGAGAGACCAAGTGAAGAGGTAATGGTCACAAGGTAGATCCACTCGTGGAGCTACTACACCCTTGGTGTGGCCTTTGAAGTGTATCTTTGAGCTTTAGCCCCCCTCTCTCCCAGGTTAGGCCTGGGAACTGCACTGCACCCACCTGTAAGGCACCCTGCCGGCTGCCCAGCTCCTAGGCGGAGCCCTTGCAGCCTGTTGGCAAGTGACTGCTGAGCTGCGGCTGTGGTCAGAGTTGGGTCGCCAGGTACACTGAGTCTGAAAATCCCATCATTGCCAAACCAGAGTGTGGTCTCTGCTCCTTGCATAATCCCTCCCAGCTCCTAATGAATAACTCCCTCAGGCCTCTTGCCAGCCAGTGCTGTTGTAGCAGACAGTGCTCAATCCTCCTTGCCTGGTTCTGTGGGCAAGGCCATTCACTCCCTTCTCCAGGTGCTTCCTCTTCCCCTTGCAGCTCCAGGATCATCCCATGCCTGGCTTTTTTTCTGCGCTGCCTGCTCCTCCAGCTCCCTGACTGCCTTGGGGTGCCCCAAGCCAAAGCCTTGGATGCTTTCTCTGTGGTACTCACGCGCTGCAGTCATGTCCAGCAGTGCTGTATTTCCCACAACACTTGCTTGCTGTGGACCCAGGGTCATGTCCTCAGGCATGACCTGTAAGTCCAAGTGCTGTTCAGCACCTCCATGTGCAAATCTGAAGTATCCCAGACCTGCCTGGCCAAAGTTGAACTCCCAATGGCCTTTAAAAAGTCTCAAGGTGCAGACTTTGGCGTCGTCGTCGACTCTTTTCTCTCGCTCTCTGTGACTTCTTTGTTAGCAAATCCTGACTATATCCAGACTCCAGCTCCTTCTCACCCTCCACTGAAGCCCACATTATATCCACCTGGGGGATTATAGTGGCCTCTTTAAAAAAAAAAATTAAAAAAAAACTTTTTCACTTCTGAGAACAAGGTCTCAGTGTGTTACCTAAGCTGGTGTGCTGGGCAATTGTGATCCTCCTGTCTCAGCCTCCTGAGTGCTGAAATTATGGCCATGGATCACCATTTGTGATTTCACTTAACAGAGCTCTCTGCCTTTACTCTCATCAGCACAGTGACCTGAATTTAGTTTGGAAAGCAAGGTTCTCAACTGCTGAGATTCTGCCCCCTCCCTCTGAAGCATTTGGCAAAATTGGGAGATGCTTTTGATTGTTACACTGGGAGGGGGAACAACACACGCTGTTGGAGGTGCTGCTAACCATCCTGTGTCCCAGAACAAGGAGCTCTCTAGCCCTGTCTCAGTAGGGCTATGTTTGATGACCTGTGCTGAGATGCAAGAAATGTTGTTTTTCTGCTTCAGTGTACCCAAACTCATTTTATCCAGATGTGGTGGTAAGACAATTCTGTACAAAAGCTGGGAGTGTCCTGCATGCATGCACGTATGCACTACTTTTCTCTCTGGCCTCATCTCCTTGGTGCCCTTTGGCCTGATTTGCTCCAGCCACCATGGCATCTACCTGACCCTGGAGCATTACTAGGTCTGGTGTTGTCTCAGGGCTTTGCCCTGGCTGATCCTTACCTGACCCAGCCTCTTTGTGAGGCCAGACACTCCAGGATTCGTCCCTTTCCCTGCTTCAGGTCATCCCCTAAATGACATTTCTAGCAAAGCCCTTCTTTAAATTTTTTTAAAAATTATTTATTTATTTATTTGGTATAGGGTCTCAATACGCAGCTCAGACTTATAGTGATCCTCTTGTCTTAGCTTCCCCAGCACTGGGACTACTGGCATGTGCCACTACACCTGGTTTCATAGTATAGCCACCAGGGATTGAACCTGAGTCCTCATGCTTGCCAGGCAGGCAGTTAGACTGCTGAGCTATTATCCTAGTCCTAGCAAAGCTTTTCTTGAACACCCAGTATAAAAGTGCATCCTTCCCTCAAATATTTCCTATTCCCTTTCCTGTTTTATTTCTCCTTATCACTAACCACACAATTTACTTTCTCTGTTTATTTTATGCATCCCATTAGAAGATAAACTCCAAGAGAGCAGGAATGATTATCCATTTAGTCATTTACTGCTGTATTCCCAGCAGCAAGCAAGGAAATTGGCATGTAGCAGGTGCTTAACAAAAATGTGATGAATGAATGATGAATGAACTATCTTTGTGAAGAGTAAGTGCATGCATGTGATATTTATGATTATTACTACACAGTGGTGCTGCTCAGGGAGATAGTGGAAACCCTGCCATAAGGACCTTGGAAAACACAGATGGGGACAATTGGTTAACTATTTGGGAAAAAATAAAGTCCTCACCTACATTATCTTACAAAATATATTCCAGATGAATTAAGGAGTTTAGTGTAAAAAATGAAGGCACAAAAATTTAGAAGGTATAGGGAAATATTTACGTGATGTCTATTTAGAAAAGGACAATAAAAATAGGAAGAGAGTTTTTACAAAGAGCAAACCTGATGTTCTTTTTTTGTTTTGAGACAGAGTCTCCCAATGTTCAGGCTGCTTTGAACTTAACTGTAAAGCCCAGGCTGGCCTTGGACTTGCAGCAATCCTCCTGCCTCAGCCTCCTGAATGCTGGGATTTTAGGTGTGCACCACCATACCTGGCTGAGCATGATGTTCTTAATACATAAAACAAATCTATAAAACAATTTTTTAAAAAGTACAAATGACAGGAACAGGCACGTGAAAGAAGAAGAACATTGCCAGCCGAACAGTTATTTTTAAAGATTTGTTTCCAGTAGCAAAAAAGTGCAAATGAATATGAAGTTTCATTTTAGTAGGGTTGCAGGAAGTCCCTCTGCTCCCTGCTGCTGTGTGTAGTGGGACTGGCCTCACTCACATGGTCACTGGCTGAGGGCAAACTAGGACGCAGCCTGGACTTGATGACAGCGTATTCCGATAGTGCATCCCCTGACAGTGTCTTGCCTGGGAATTATTCATCTCCACTGGCGCAGGAATTTCTCTCACTGGAAGTTATCCCAAGGAAGGCTTTGGAGCTGTAGACAGTGATTTATGTGCAGGGACACTCAGCACAGCATTATTTATGAGAGCAAGAAATTGGAAACAAACTAAATGCCTCTACAGCAGGGAATAACTGCATAAATGATGGTGCGATCCCATGATGGAACATGATGCAGCCACTCAAAAGGTTTTTTCGAAGGATCCTTAGTGACAGGGGAAATTGGGCATGGTTTGAGATTTTTTATAATAAATATTAAGTGTCAATCTGTACTCATGTTAAATTTGTGTGTGTGTGTGTGTGTGTGTGTGTGTGCTGCATGCAGACAACAATTACACACATGATTATAGTGAAAAAAATGAACATATGAAACTCTAAGGAATGTGAGAAATGGGAATTCCTTGTGGTCTTTTCGAAAAATTCTCCCCAAGGTCACCACAAACAAACATATACAGCCTGCTGTAGGTATGTTTGAGAAATGAAAACCCAAAGTGCACACGCTGCATGGTTAGCTTTTTGAAGGCCGGTGTATGTGTGTGTAGAAATGGACCAGAAGGCTCCCAGCTTTGCAGAATATACTGATTTAGCAAGTATTCATTTATTTTTTAAGTGTATTTAGTACAGGGTCTACAGGGTCTCACTGTACAGATCAGCCTTGTAATGATCCTTCTGTTTTTAGCTTTCCATGTGTTGGGATCACAGGCATGCACCCCCACACCCAGCCTCAATAGCTATCTCAGTGCTCCTGAAGGGGTGGGGCCAGCACAGCATGCAGGGGATCAAATCCCAGTCCTTGCTCCTGCCTAAGCAGGTGCTTTTGTCCACTGAGCTGTCCTGCTCTAGCAAGTATTTATTGAATGCAGACAGAGTCCTGTCCTTGTGAAGCTTTAAGGGCGAGACAGACAGTGGACAAATACAGTAAATGGGGATTCAGAAAGAATCAGAGAAGACAAGGGCTTCTTATGGTAATGGTGATCCCCAAGATGAAGTAACAGCCATCCCTTAACTGGCTGGTGCAGAGCGATGAAACAGCTGGGCAAGCCAGAAGGCAGAGGCTTGCTGGCTGAGGCTGTAGCATGGCTGGGAGGCAGAACAGGTGCCCAATGATGTGTTCACTTTTCCCTTCTTGGTCTTGGGGTCCAGGTCCCTTTTGAGCTCATCTCAGACCTCATTGGTTCCTTTGCACCCTCTGAGCTGGGTGCGGGAGCCCAGGGAAGGAACATCCAAGGTGGATGCTGCAGGGCCCAAGTCCTGTGGCGCTTACTCCTAGAACTATGAAGCACTGAGGAGATTGGGGGGTGCTTCAGGGAGGAAGCAGTTGAGCTGGACTTTGGAGGGTGAGTAGGAAGGATGAAGTAGGCAGAGGGGCTGTTCAGAGCAAGGAGCACCACGAAGGATGGGGTGGGAGTGGCATCCCACACTCAGAGCCTACTGAGGAATGGCAAGTGTAGCACTGGGCCAACTGAGTAAATGGGGAGGAGGGAGAGAGGTAGAGAGATATTAGGGGGATGTGCGTTTGAAGTCATGCTGAAAAGGTCCCTAAATATGCCAGGTCAAAGGTGAGGTTTTGATGTGTATGGTGGCCAGGCAGCCCACTGGCAGCAGAAGTGAGCTCCTAGCCCACATGCCCTGAGCTTTGGGATTCAGTGGAGGCGGGGCCCTGTTTATTCTGACATACCCAGGAGGCTGGGAAACACTGCTTTAGACTGAAATAATGGAGAACTGGGGCCAGTGAGATGGTTCAGCGGTCTAAAGCGCCTGCTTAGGAAAGCTTAGGCAACTGCAGAGACCACGATTAAATCCCTGGCACCACATACTGTGCCAGCCCCACCTCCAGGGCAGGCTGAGCCAGCCATAATTAAAAAAAGAAAAGAAAGAAATAATTGAGAACTGAGAACAGGGAGAGTCAGCCTCTGCCCTCTGCCCAGAAGCTCCATTGCTGGCCCCCTTCTGAGTTTGCAGTGTTATTCCCTGGCCTTGTACCTGAGCTGCCCTTAGTAAATCCAGCCCATCTCCGCTCAGTATCCTCTACTGCATTTGGAGTCTGATCTCAGCACAGAGTAGACAGTGCCTACAACTGCTAGGTGACAGATGAGTGGGCCCCAATGGTGACAGTGTACTCTGTGGACACAGTGGGCAGGCTGCTGGCCAACTCACTTCACCTTCTGAGCCACAGCAAAGGAGCCTGGTAGGCAGGTGTTGGCCAGGTGTGCACCCTGGATAGCTGTGACCCTGGTGCCCAGGGTGCCAGAGTGTCAGGAAAATTGATTAGAAGACCTCCAAGCATCTCCTGCATGACCAAGGGAGAATATGTAGGTGAAGAAGGTCAGGTTTATTTGAAGCAAAGCTTCCGAGGACTTTGGAGTCAGGAAACCAATCTATATGGCTTGGGAGAAGTCATCTCGGAGTCATTTTCATAAAATGGGTGCAGTACTACCCTCTTCACACTGCTGCCCTGAGACTCATGCAGAGGAGTCCTGCGAGCTCACAGCTGGTACTCCATGACTGCTCATTCTTATGTCTCTCTTCCTCACCTGCCCACCTCTTCTCAGCTTCAGGAAGTCCCCAGTGAATTTCCAGCCAGGCTCGCTGGCCCTGCACTCTGCTATCTCGTTGAGATAATAAATACGAACAAAACCAAAATCCATTATTAGCTTCTTCTAGACTGTCTGTATGATTTATGGCTTCAAAGTGTCTCTAGTTAATCTGTCGAAAGGGATTTTAAATTTCATCTGTCTTCCTTGCTGGCAGCCGCCTCTACCTTGAATTCAGCTGTTTGACATGTCTAATACCCGGGTCCCATTTTAAAAACATTTACAGTGAGTTGGTGGAAAAAAAAAAAAAAAAAGTCGGAGATGGAGCAGCAGGCGGGAGGCTCAATTTGGCACATCTGCTTTGAATTCTACGCATCTCCACAAGTGCAAATAACTTGAAAGTTCGTTCAGGGAAGAGAGCTGTGGTGCCCACAAGGGCTGCCTTAGGTGACTTTAAAGGAGAGAGGGATAATTACTGAAAATGAATTGTCACTGAAATAGAAACTTCCCATAGGCCTGGCTGACCATCTGCTACTCACATGTGCAGACTGCGTGCTCCTCCCCCTCCACGGATGCTGAATGCCGTACTCTTTGGTTTTGTTAACCTCTGCATCCCAGACCACTCAGGTAACAAGTTGCCAGGGACTCAAACTAACTGGGACTGTGCAGTTCAAACATGTGGTAGTGCCCGTGAGACCCAGAATTAGGACAGAGGCAGGATTTGCTTCTGCCGCAGGCTTTGGAGAAGGAGTATGTGTGCAGAGCGCTGTACAGTTTACAAAGCCCATGCACAGTCACAGGTGGGAACATGAATTGCATTCACTTACTTATTCAACTAGATGATAATAAGTCTTGTGGTGTCTGGTTGCTGGTCAGGTGCTAGATGCAGGGTTCTGTGAGCCACAGCTCTGCCATTGGGCCTGAGGGAGAAGAAATGTTGAGGGTGTGAGCAGTGGGCACCTCCTACAACCCATACACAAGGGCAGATACCTCCCGAAGGGCTGCTGTGGGCCAGAAGAAGCTTATAGAATTGGGTGGTGATCAGAAGAAAGACCAAGTCCCTTTCCTCAGGGCAGAAAGCAAAGATGTCAGCAAAGCAGGGAGATGCTTTTAGATAATGCTGAGTGCTCTGAGGATGGGTGACAGGAAAGGATGGTTGTGAGCTCCCTCAGAGTGGTCAGGAATGGTCAGGGTACTCTCGGTGCAGGCTGAGTTGCCTCATCCTGGGGCACGAGACCACAGAGGAGGGTTTCCAGTAGAGCTGGCTCTGGGGTAGCATGGAGAGTTCTGGGCCACAGGCTATCAAGGATAGGTTTGGCAGGCCTTCCAGGGCAGGGCGGAGTGGCAGGCCCTTGGGGAAGTTATGGACTGTCTGCTGTTTGTTTATTTCACTCATCTGTAACTGGATTAACGGCCCCACTAACTGCAGTAATGAGAACTTGAATATTTGGCCTGAGTCCTGTCATGCCAAAGAGAGGGATGGACTTGGAGCAGAGGAGGCTGGAGCCCTAGAATCTGGCCCTGCGCCTTCCCTTGCTGTTCCCAGAGCAGCCCCCATTCCGGGTTGCACAGTTCTACCAAGAGGCAAACTGAGAGTGCAGGCACTGTAAAGTGGGTGCTTAGGGCTTTGTTGGTACCCCCAGGACACTCAGAGCCTGGCACCTGGGCGGTCTGCCTCCTACTGAAGAGGTGGTTACTAGGCTGGTTGCCCAACTAGCCTTAGCCTGCAGGCAGGCACTGTTTCTGCATAGAAGTCCAGTGGGATGTGAGTGTGGGAGTCCAAAGGACCTGCATTGAGTCAGTCTCTTTTCTGAGCTGCTTATTTCCTCTTCTGTTACATGGGGTGGAGGGGGGAGTGAGGATTGAGGAGAACTATGCTTAGCTAGCCCAGCTCCTGGCACATAATAGAAGCTCATGCCACAGTGACTGCATATCCCAGGCCTAGGGTTGAGGAAGCCACTCCAAGATGGGGAGACAAGAACATTAACCGTAGATATGCAGTTGCTATTGAATGAATACATGAAAAACTGAATGAAAGAAGATAGTTTGCTTATTAGAATTTGGTCCATTTAGGGCCAAGTGATGGAATATGACTCCATTATGACAAGGACCAAACCCAGGTTTACTGACATAGCCCCACCAGAACCAGCTGCTTCTTGTCGTCTTATTTCTTGGGCCATCTGGTCACAGGACTGAAATACTGAGAGCCCCCATATGTCCTGTGAGTGCATGTCTCTGGGTAAAGGCTGGCCTTGTGCTTCTGCTGCTCTTCTTGATCTGTGTTCTGGCAGCCATTCAGGATTTAGCTCAAGAGTCATCTCCTTGAGTTATCAGACTCCCTCTTGCTTGGAGCACGCAAAGGAAGTGGCAATCAATGAAGTCAATATTTGCCAACCAGGCCTAGAACTGCCAGCCCTGGACTTGTGCTTTGTCATTTCTTTGGAAAGGACTGCCTAGAATAAAGCCCTTCATGATAGAGCAGTCACTGGCCCTTCAGGGGTGTCCAGCTGTGAGTATTCGAAAGGCTGATGTTATCACTGCTCGTGGTTTTATTCTGATTTCCCCAGTGTATGAAGACGCAGATGGCCTTTGGCCTTCTCATGTGCATATTGACACACATGTGGCACCTTCTTTTGAGAAGTTTCTGTTCATGTCTCCCTCCCACCCCCCGGAACCAGGGATTGAAGTCAAGACCTTGCATTTGCCAGGCAGGTACTTGTGCCCCTGAGCTACCTCCCTAGCCCTTGTTCACATCTTTTTGTCCATTTTTAAAATTGGGCTGTTGTTCTGGGTTTCTTTTCTCTTCTTCCCCCATCACCAGTCCCCACTTTACCCCTCTCCCTGCTTGTAAATGCAGTTAAGTCGTCCCAGGAAGGATGGATGGATTCTTTTTTTTTTGTTTTGTTTTTTCAGGGTATGACCTTTATTGAGCTTATCCACCAGAGTGGAAATAATATCTGTACAAAACCAAATGTTTGTTACTATAACTTCTGCATCACAATTAAAATCCAAACAGTTTTAAAAACAGTCAACTCAGTCAAAACCCACTACTTCAGAATCAATAGCTTCTTTGAAGCCACAGTAACACTTAAATATGGTTAAGACTCGAATGCAGAAATTTGGTTGGTTGGAAAGATAATTAAACTTCCACCTTGCTCAAATAGAATTACAAAAAGGCAAAATTGTATTTTTCACAGAGATACAGTCCACTGGAATCACCAACACTGGACAGCTGTTAAGAGTATTAAGAGTCCTGAGATAATAAGGAATCCAGGCATCCTTTACACAGTCTTCTGTTGTTCTTTCTTCCCAATCAGAGACTTATGGATAGTGGGATGACACCACCTCCCGCAATTGTAGCTTTGATGAACGAATCCAGTTCTTCATCCCCACGAATGGCAAGTTGTAAGTGCCGAGGAGTAATGCTTTACCTTCAGGTCTTTGGATGTACTTCCTGCCAGTTCAAGTACCTCCGCTGTGAGGTGCTCCAGGATGGCCGCGCTGTACACGGCGACCGCGGCGCCCACGCACCCGTGGCTGGTCTTCCTGGACTTCAAGTGTCGATGGATGTGGCCCACAGGGAACTGCAGGCCGGCCCTCTGCGAGCGGGAAACTGCCTTTGTCTTGGCTTTTCCGGAGTCTTTCGCGGCCTTCCCCCCAGCCATTTCCAATTCCGCTGAAGCGTAAGCATGCAAGCAGTAAAGAGGCCGGTTCAACGCGCAGCGAGGCCAACCGCTACTCCTCCGCCGCACCGCGGTTCAAACTGCCTGGATGGATTCTTTAGTTACATGAAATCTTTTTACTCTGAAATGTCATGGCTCCATTCATATTTTTGTCTTATTCTTCCAATTTGGATATATAATGTTCAGAGCTCTTCCATTTGGAAGCTGAAGAAAGGCCCGGACTTTGAAATAGTGTCTTGGTTTCACTGTTTTGTTCTTTTGTTTTTGTTTTTTTAAACTAGAGCTATATGAAACTTGTGGATTAAACAAATTTTTAAATTTAAAAATGAAAAAAAAATAAAATTGGGCTGTTTATCCTCTCATTATCAAGTAGTAAGAATTTTTTATGTATCCTGAGTCCAGGTCTATTAGGTATCTGCCTTGGGAATCTCTCCCATTCTTCGCTGTGCCTTTTCATTTTCTAAATGGTATCTTTCAGAGAACAAAGGCTTTACGTTTTGATTCAATCCAGTTTGTCAATTTTTTAAATAAGCTTCTGTTAGTGTTCAACTTAAAAAAAGAAAACAAAACACTTAACTTGTCTGTCCTAAGATGCATACTTTTCCTAGTTTTGTGGGTTTAGCCTTTGGTTAGGTCACTGATCCACTGTGAATTAAGTTTGTGTATGGTATGAAGTGGAAGTTAAGTTCATCTCTCACACAGCCAGTTTTACTACCACCATTTGTTGAAGACTCCTTTGATTTGTTTTAGTGTTTTATGAAAAATCATACTAACCAGCCAGGATAGCTGAGAGACATCAGCACCTACCTGTCAAGCACAAGGACCCGAGTTTGATCCCCAGCCCTGCATGTCATGCATTCTTGGACCTTGATCCTTGGGTGCACTGTTGTATCCCCAGATCCCTGGGTGCCCACTGTGTAGCCCTGGAACTGAGCATGAGGGCATGTGCCTATAATCTCAGCACTTGGGAGGATGAGCCAGGAGTATCTCTGTGAGTTTGAGAGCAGCCTGGGGACTACAAAAGTGAGCACAAGGCCAGCCTGAACTGCATAGGGAGACCCTGTCTAAAAAAAAGAGAAGAAAGAAAAAGATAAAAGAAAACAATCATACTAACCATATAAGTATAGATTTGTATATCCCTCCCTCCCTCCCTCCCTCCCTCCTTCCCTCTCTCTGTGGTACAGGGTTTCACTATGCAGCTCGAATTTGTAGTAATCCTCCTGTTTTTAGCCTTTCCAGTGCTGGGATTACAGGCATGCTTCACCACACCCTTGCCTAAGCAGGTGCTTAGTTTGCTGAGCTATCTCACCAGTCCTCAGACTTTCCATTTCTCTATTGACCTGAATGTCAGTTTTTAATGCCAGCATCACACTGTATCTTTACAGTATGAATGCCCCAACTTAATCATTTTCAGAGTTGTTTTAGTCTGGCCTAAGTCCATAATTTCATATGTGTATTAGAATCAACCTGTCAGGTTTTACCAAAAAGTCTGCTGGAATTTTGATCAAGGTTGCATCAAATTGACCATTATAGGTCAATTTGAATAATATTGAAACATCTGTCTGTGAACATAATAAGTCTTAATTACTTTCAGTAAAAGTTTTTTTCTAAATTGATCTTTATTTACATATATAGAATATCTTCAGTAGTGTGTAGAAACTTACAGAACTGCATTTTTTAAAAAAGAGAACAGAAATGACAAAACTCCACAAAAAGAATAAATCATTCAGAAATTTCAAGTTTGTACAAAAGTGGTAATCTCAATTTATTTTGTAGTATGAGAGTCTTACACAGCTTCCATTAATTTTACTCCCATGTACTTCGTGGTGTTTCATGCTGTTGTACATCGTATAGATTGCTTTTAAATTCAGCTTACCCATTATTTTCTTTAGTGCGTAGAATTACAGTTCATTTTTACATGTTGACATGTATCCTGCTGCATTGCTAAGTTAATTGATTTTTTGTTTGATTTTGGATATTTGTGTGTGTGTGTGTGTGTATGCGCGCGCACACGCACATACAGGGTCTCACTACACAGCTTGGGCTCGTGGTGATCTTCCTGATTTGTGCCTTGCTAGTGCTGGAATTACAAGCATGTGCCAGTGTGCCACCAGGCCCAGACTCCATCGCTGGCTTAGCATGCCCGGGGGTGGGGCCAGCACAGCATGTGACACGCTTACCTAAACAAGTGCTTAGTCTGTGCTTTTGGATATTCTTTAGGCCTATCAGAAACATGTCACTACAGGTTAAAGAATTCTGTTTTGTGCCTGCCTGGCAAGTGTAAGGTTGTGAGTTTGAACCCCGGTCCTGCAAAAAAAAAACAAAAAACAAAAAACCCAAAGAATTCTATTTTTCTTTCTCCATTTTTGTGCCTGTTTTTTTCCTCAGTTGCCCTGGTAGGTCCTGTAGCATTGATACAGGTGTTTGAGTGTGGACATCCTGGCATGGTTCCTAGATTTAGGGAAAAGCATCTGATCTTTCACTATGAAGCATGATGTTCGCTATAATTTGTCATTTGTATAATTTATCACATTGAGGAAGTTCTTTTCTATTTCTGATGGGTGAGAATTTTCATTATGAGTGGATATCCTCTGTCTGCATCTATTGAGTTGATCAAATGACTCTTTCTCCTTTATTCATTTGACTTAGTGAAGTATGTGTATTGATTTAAAATTCTGCATTCTGAAGTAACCACAGTGTTAGTTTGCTGAGCTATATTTAATGTATTGCTAATTTTGATTTGTTAATGCTTTAAAGAGCAGAGGCTAGATTGGATCACACATTAGCCATTAATATGAAATTACATACTAATAAAAAGTTGGTTGTGAATCATAAAAAGTGTTAAAAATGAACTAAGAAGTACTATTGTACACATTTATATACCAGTTTCATGTTAATTGCTAGGGGAAAAAAGAATCCTAATAAATTTCTTCAGAAATTAGTGAAAGAATCATTTAAAAAAGTAGAAGAGTTTGGCCTGGTGGCCCCTTCTTACAATTCTTGCTGAGGAGGTTGAGGCAGGAGGGTCACAAGGTCAACGTGGGCAACTTCATGAGACCAAATCTCAAACAGGGCTAAGGTGTAGCTTAGTGCTTCCTGAGTTCAGTTCATAGTAACACACTTGCACATGCACGTGCACACACACACAGACACACATGCACTTACACAAGGGATCAGAGTTGGCAAGGCAGAAAATGGCATAAAATAATGATTTTTAATATTTTTATTTTAAAGAAAAAAAAAACAGAGCCATAGAGATAGTTCAGCAGTCTAATTGCCTGCCTAGGCAGGCGCAAGGACCCTGGTTGACTCCTCAGTACCACTACTGTGCTGGCCCCTCTCCATGCGCAGTGAGCCACCTACCAAGACTGGATGTAGTGCTGCATGCCTATAATCCCAGTGCTGGGGAGGCTGAAAACACAAGGATCACTACACGTCTGAGCTGTGCAGTGAGACCCTTTACCAAATACATAATTTTTTTTTTTAAATTGAAGAGAAAACAATAAAACAATGATACAGAGTTTCAAAACAAGATAATAGGAAAAGGACTGGGGAGGTAGCTCAATGGAATAAGTGCTTGCTTGGCAAGCATAAGGTCCTGAGTTTGATCTCCGGTACCACCAAAAAAAAAAAAAAAAAAAAAAAAAAAAAAAAAAAAAAAAAAAAGAAAAGAAAAGAAAAGAAAAAAAGATATTAGGAGATTAATAACAGTTAATATATTGCATGTTGTTACCTTGAAAGTAGTTGCTCAAATTATAATGTATAGGTGTGAAAGATTAATCAAACAATATAAGTATAAACTGTTCTTTTTATTGAACTAATAGAAATTAGTAGTATATTTATCTTAGCTATCTTTCTCTTTTACTTTCCCCCATCCCAGTTGTTCTTTCCTTTTGAACAGTTTCTTCACCTTCTACCATATGTACTGTGCATTTTGAATCTTATGTACTCTTTTTTTTTTTTCCTAAGCTTGCCTCAGCAGACACTATAGACCACTGAGCTATCTCGC
>PVKN010025672.1:0-14044 GCA_004027915.1 Capromys pilorides
AGCTCATGAAATGATTGGTTCTTTCCTCTCCCTTTGCCTGAACATTGACTGGGGCATAAGCCATATGGATTTGGTTGAAAAGTATCTCACATTTATCCCTTCTCCCTGGCACTACTGCCACTCTTCTAGATCAATCCCAATTATCTCTGTAACAGCAGAAGCCTAGCTGGATTCCATGCCTCTTCCCACCAATCTCAAATCCATCTTCACACCATTACCAGATCAGTGCTGGATATATGTTTTTCCACCAAGGGAGCAAAGTCATCAGAGATAGACAGAAGAGAGAGGAGGACACATACTGATAAAGAATTTTATTTCCTTAAGAGGACAATTTCTAAGGAGCTCTGAAGTCCACAAACATAAGGAATAAATAAAAATAACTTGAAAGATCTGCAGAAGTCATAAAATCCAAATATTTTATTTTTAAATTATTTTATTGGTACATTTTGAGTATACATAATGACTATATTCACCATAGAGTATTTGTACCTATATATCATATACCTTCTTTCTTCTTTTTTCCCCAATCTTCTCCCCTCCCTTCACCTCCTTTTCCCCTCCTTATTTATAAAAGCTTTATTGTTATTTTTTCCTCCTATCCTTTTATCTTTCACCATCCTTCCTTTCCCCCTTTCCAATTTCTTGACTCCCTTCCCATTTGAACATTTTCTTCCTATTTCACACTATCCATTGTACATTTTTAGTCCTTATTTACTCTTTCAGTTTCTCACAGAAGGAAAATGATGTGATATTTAGATGTGTGTTTGAACTGTTCCACTGAAAAGCATGGTCTGAGGTGCACCCATTTACCTAAGGATGCCTCAGTTTGTTCTTCTTTACAAATCCAAATACCTTAAAATCTTTAAAAACCTTGTGTTGCTTTACCTGCACAGATAATTAGAATTATGTATAATGAACCTGAGCTCAAACAAGAGCAGTCCCCTCCCCAGCTATCTTGAATGTGGTGTTTGCTTAAATTCATTATTGTTATTGTTTGTGTCTAGTTGTCCCCCACCCCCAAAGCCTCATGCAATCATGGGGCAGGAACTTCTAGAGTTTGAGACTGACTCATGATCCACTGGGGTTATGGGTCTTAGTACTGCTGGGATTATGGTTGTGAGTGTTACACCCAGCCTGAGGTGGAGAGCCTGAATGTAATATAAGAGAGACAGAGAGACAGACTATCTGTTACCTCAGTTGCCATTGTTGCCGTTCCACTGTCATGAACGGCTGACCTCTGTCATGTGCCTCTCTGCCTTGGATCCAGCTGAATGTGGACTGAAACCTCCAGTAACTGTGAACTAAATAAACCTTTCCTTCCTTCATTTTGGATGTCAGGTATTTGTCCCAGCAATGAAAGAAGAGTATCTGAGACAATTATGATTATCTATCACCAGCAAATAAATGCGAGCTCTAACAAGGTTCATGCAGCATCTCATTCATTTGTGTCTTTCCAGCAACTCATACAGAATCTAGATATACGGTAAGCATGTGAGGAATTAATGGACACAAATAAGACTAAGAAGGTGCTAAGAAAGCAATAAACTAACTCATGAAAAATCTTCAGCTAGAAGTAATTTGGAGCCAGGGAGTTTGCCAAATAGAGAAGAGAAGGATTCTGGGTAAAGAGAACTGTATTCAAAGACTTATCCTTGTTTCCTCTAAATTATGCATGTTCAGTTTCAAATGCCATGAGACAAACACACGCAACATGAACTGTCATCTGTCAAACCGTGGCTCTATTTGACCACTTTGACTCCAAAAAGAATACCATGCTCTTAGGAGAGGGTTCCTCTCGCTTAAGTACAAAGCCCTAACCTTCCTGAGATTCAAGACAGTCTGGCTACAGGCTTACGCTGCAATGATGTGTCACTGTGGATTTCCAAGGTATGCTGGAAAAACAAAAACAAAACACAAATATGTTTATTTAGACAAGTAAAATCCAACCCAAGTAAACCAGTTTCTTCTGTTGCTGTTTCTACTTTAAAAAAAAATCCTAGGCTCTCTAGCACTGATCTGAAGATTGAGAAGATGAGTCCCATGTGCAATGAATCCTTACAGTACCTGCTGCCTGCATTCTCCCCATGGGATGGCTCCCAGGGTATCTTTAGGGAGTGACCTCCAGAAGCCTAACTATCTTATCTGTGGAGTGCATCTTTCATGGCTTTGAGGACTTTTCCACAAAGGGATCTTGTGAAGAGTGTCTGCCTCCTATGCCTTTCTGAACACATTCTTACGAGAGTATGTCTTTCCTGCCTGCTGGATCTCAATGCTATTACAGCCTCTCTGGCCACCTGGCTCTTTCCTGTGCCTAAAGACTGTGAACTATGGAATCAATGCTTCCCTGTTCCCTCTCTGGCCTTCAGCAGTGATCTGTCATGAACTGGCAGAATCATATAAGCACTCTTTGGCAAAGAGGGGTGACATGGGCTCATCATCCATGAGCTGATTTAAACTTATTGTAGTAAGACAGCTTTTATCACAGCTAGAGAGGTCTTCATAAAGATGCACTGCTTCAATTTCTTTAAATAATTATAGGCTCTCAAAGATAAAGGATGCTAACCATATCATTATGCCTCAAGACAGACTTCAGCCACATCAGCCAATACTGTAACCTGGTGTCTCAATTTCTCACCTTGTTGGTGTGAGAAATAGTATAATTCATCCTTGGAAAAAACTTTCACATGTGTTGCAAGACATCCAACATTGCTGCACTGCTAGGAGAACCCATGCCCATCATCAGAACTGTCAAAAGCTCAGCTAGGCTGGCTTCAGTGTAGTGGTTCTACATTACACCATAGCTGAATGACCACCTAGTGTTTGCTTAGAGACCTCCCAAGAAGGTAAATGTCTCTAGCCACATATTTTAGTGCCAAATAATTTTCTCTATTTGAAAAGATTCTCTACTACAGTCTTACCCTCTTTTAGTATTCTTTGCATAAGTGATTAACAGCTGGTCATCAACCTCTGTTAAGTACATTGTTATAAACTTGAAGACAATCTCCAAGCCTTCTAACCTTCATCACAGATGTGATTTACTTTATGCAAAAAGTCACTTTCTGAATATGCATAAGCAAATCAGAATATAATTTAAATACCCTACAGGAGCTTGCTGTTTAAAGAGACAAAAATGTAAAATATTACATAAATTAGATCGATTCTTATCCTTCAACAAAATGATATATTCTTATTGTAACTGTTTTTCATATTCACAGTCTGTTTTTTCTTTCAGTGAAAGTCACTTGAATTCACTGCCTCTCTCCTGATACAATTGTTTACTTCTTCAAAAATAGGTCTGTGTCTCCTCCCAAAGTTATATTGGCTGTAAATTTCCCTCCTAGTTTAGGGCTGGTAAAGATGTAGCATAGTTTATAACATACATGAATCAGTGGTGTGAACTAGCAGCAGACTTCCATCACTCAGACAGCAGGAGGGAGAGGGTGGTGGTTGGTTAAGATTTTCCTGTTCCTTCTTAATAACAAGATGAAATCTGCTGCATTGTTTTTACCTCCACTTTCTAAAAGACGTGCATGAGGAATAATTCATAGTCTTTAAAAGAAAGAACTCTGAAGTCCATCTCTAAATAAATTGTTTCCAAGCACCTAATTCATGTATAATCCTGAGCTGGTGAAATATGAAAAGATAAAAGTATTTTAAAGTCTTGGAGTATTTGTGTGAGAAGTGGCAGCAATGATAGAGGTTTAAATAATCTAAATAATCATGAGAACATCAGAGTACAATATGACCTCATGGAGGACTGAAAACTTGCTTTTATCTACAAATAACGTGTTTATGTAAGGGAAAAATAAGACTAACATTAGTATGTGAGAGAGAAAGGCTATGAGGGAACCAGGAATATTCAGCTATACAATGAGAAAATGGGACACTATATGATTCTGTGATGCATGGAAAATTCAAATAGATAGATATAGAGCAAAAAAACAGTTTAAGCGAAGTTAAGGGAACCCAAGGATGAACTAAAATCCACTATGAAATGTACCCCTCATTTAGAGTTGGCAATTTAATTCAATTTCAGAAGTATACATGAGTTCTGAGACTACATGACTTTTATTCTTCTCCATCTCCAATTTAATGACTACTCAACAAAGAGTGACCTACACTACACTCATCACTGATTTATTTTCCAAGATTTCTCCAGTCTCCATAAGTACTGGGTGACCCTTTCATGGTGCTTCTTGAACTATACATCCTTATGCTAGAGGGCAATGTAACTAATTGCAGCAATGACACAAATGTAGGTAGGCCGTGTTCAGGTTGCCCTTTTGCTCCGCTAAGGTGGCCTAGTTCTTCTTTGACATTTGGCCTGTGATGAAGCTCTCCTAAGTTGACATTACTGTTAATGATATCCTGACTCTGATCATCAGTGTTCTGGTTACTCATTGTGCCTATGAGTCTGGTTTTCATCTCTTATGTACCAGGGATAAAACTCAGGACCTTGCACTCACCAGACAGGCATTTATCTGCTGAGCTACCTCCACAGCACTCATCTCTTATATTCTGATCATCTCTACCATCCTCAAGATTGCTTCTGCTGAGGACAAAAGAAAGGCTTTATGCCACCTGCACCTCTCACATCACTGTGGGCATTCTCCACTACAACTATGCCTCTATCGCCTACCTCGGACCAAGGTCTGAGAAGACCAGAGATGAAAAACCACCTGATCTCTGTGATCTACACTGTCATCACCCCCATCATGAACACTGAGGTGCACACCCTGCAGAACAAAGAGGAAAGGAGGCTCAGAGCAGGGTTATTGGCAGAAAAATTTCCCCAAAACTTAGAAAGATTCTACTGAGGCTCTTAACATGGACTCTAGGTAAGAACATGAGGATAAGAGTCTCATGCCCTTGGCTTCTAGAAACTGGTCCATTAAATAGGAAGAATGGCAGCATCACAAACATAGGAATTTAAAACCTTTAAATGAAATTCCTGGATAAAGCACTGGTTATGTTTTGGTGGAAAACGAGACAAAGAGATAAGATCTGTCTGAAGGAAGGGTCACAACTCAGTGTGGAACAAAGATTTTTATTGATCTTTTGTTTTCCTTGTGAATCTTTACCTAATGAAATCAATAAAACAGAATCCAAGGCATAGTTTAAGATTTTTGTTACATACCCTTCCTATTTACTAGCATAAGGACTTCTCAAGCTTGAATCTATATTACAGCATATATATAATATTATTCTTTTATTATTTATTAATTTATTAATTATTAACATCAATTATATATTAATTGTTAATTATTCACATTATATATTAATTGTTATATACTATATATTACTATATAATAATATATAATATTAATATGTTTATATTAATAAGTCACAGGGTGGACAGAGGAGGTAGCCTCAGGATGAGACAGCCCAAGAGACTAGATATTTTCTCTCCTAGATCCAATAACACTGCTTGTTAAAGATAGTAGCTATTATGGTTTGTGTCTGGATGGTCCCTAAAGCCTCATACAGTCTTAGGGGTGTGAACAGGCTTTTTGGAGGCAGTTGAATCTAGAGTTGTGATTGATTCATGGTCTTATACTGGGATGAAGGGTGTGAGTGTTTCATCTGCTCTAGGGTAGGTAGTCTGCATATCATATAAGGGATAGAAAGAGGCAAGTGATACATATCAAAGATTAAAGCGAGCCTAAGAGAAAGGAAGGATGGGAATGAGAACAACAGTTGAAAGGAGGAAGGCATGGAAAAATAAGCAATATGAGGAAAGAGAGATTATTAGCCTTGTGAGAGAATTCTTTTCACAGAGGACGTTATCTGATTTAAAACACTATTAGAGATTATCAGATGGACATGTTGAGGGAAAAGAATTCTAAAGAGAAGTAACAATACAGATCCAGGCATGAAAGCAAGGGAACTGTTCACAGAATGAAACATCCTCTAGTGTGTTCAGTGTGAGGAAGGAAAATGGAAAAAGATAATAATCAAAGAGTATTTTTGAGTAAGACTGTGAAGGAATTTGGGTTGTAGAATTTTACACAGTGGGAATCCTGCAGGACTCAGGAAAACTAGGATTCATATTGTGAGATAAGAATTACTGATGTTCTAAATGCCCTTACTTTGCTCCACTGATTTAAATAGTTGCATGCTATAGATCTATAAAACATAAGTCAAGAAAATCATAGGGAAAATAAAATATGACTGGGGCATTTGGAGGGAATACATAGAAATAATGATATATTTAAAGCTGACATATTTATATACTTAAAGACAATTGGAGGGAGCGTAGACTAGACCCTCATCGAGGAAATTCATGAGATCTGGGTTTTGGAGTACCGAGGGTTACCCCTGGAAGGAGAAGGACTTGCTATCATGTCAGCGCTAGGATGGGCCTCTGACACTGTGATGCCATGACATGCTGCCCACTAGACTGAAACAGTGGGTCTGTTATTCAGAACATTCTTCAAAAGAGGGTACAAAGACAAAAGAGTAACTACACACTACGTCCACTCCACATCATCACCAAACTTCCAGAACCTCTTGTTTTAACAGAGGCAATGTCAAAAATCAAACCACAGTGAAAATTCTCTAAGAACATTATAAAGTGTATAAAAGAGAAGCTGTTACCTAAGAAAGAAATAGATGAGCAATTAAAAGCAAACCATTGTGGGTGTCTTAGTTACTCTTCTCTCATTGCTGGAACAAATACCCAACACCCAAAATGAAGGATGGAAAGGTTTATTTAGCTCACAGTTACTGGAGGTTTCAGTCCATACTCAGCTGGCTCCACGGCTGAGTGCCATAAGGCAGAGAGCAGCAGTTCATGGCAGTGGAACAACAACAACTGCAGCAGAGACAACAGAATCTGTTTCTGTCTCTCTTATATTCAGAATATCTGTCTCAGGCCATATCCATAATCCCAGCAGTACTCAGAGTCATAATCCCAGTGGACCATGAGTTAATCTCAAACTCTAGAAGTCCCTACCCCATGATTGCATAAGGCTTTGAGAGGACAGCCAGACAAATCATAACAGCAGGAAAAGAGTTTGAAAGTCATTCATTAATCAGTCATGGAATCTTTACATAGCCAAGTAGTCTGCTGCTCATGAAAAACATTGAGATAAACCCTCCACTATCACCTCAATAAAAGAGTTCCCAATCTTGCAGAGGAGACAAGTTTATATCTCCACAATTCAATGTGATAGAGAAATTGTCAAGGCATGCTTAATATTTAAAGACAAGGATGTAACACATGGGAGATTTTTCCTGATCCACGTAGAATAAAATCTCATCAAACCAAGAAGGGTCATTTCATGCTGGAGTTCGGAAGAACTGCCTGTTTCCTGGAAAATGTGACGTCTTGCTCTTTGTGTGTGCCACTGTTCCTTGGACAAGAGCTATGCTGCTCCTCACAAGAGTCACTCAGGACCTTACATCACTATGGATTTCTGTAACATTTATCAGGATTTTCAGAAATCTTGTTGGAACAGAATGGCTAACAGTTATTATAAAATCATTATCAACATCTCTTCTCAGCCCCTCAAAGAACTAATTGTGCAACTTTTCCTCACTTGGTAGACAGTGCCCACCTCTCACAAAGTAGACACACTCAAATGACCAGAGAGGATCCTGTCTCTTTCTAAGGATTATTTTGGTCTCTGCTGTGCCTAGTTTCACTCTATAAATATAAACATCTCTTGATACCATGGGTGTTTGCCCAAATCATCTTCTCCACTATTATCTCACAAGTTCCTCAAAGCAACCTCAAAGGAGGCAGGGATTCAACTGTCTGTAATACCACAGTAAAACAGGAAAGTGGATAATGGCAGAACTTGAACTTGCAATAGTCAGGTAGACATTGTTTTTGCTTACTCAGAATTTTTCACCACCTAAGAACAATTCATAGTGTAGATAGTGAAGGACCAGAGAATCAAGATGAGAAAAATTCAGATGTTCCAGGGCCTCAAACTTCCCAAATAAAGCAAACACTCATTGTGAACCCTGTCTGAGGGAGAGGAATGTGGGGCCTCATGAAAAGACTACCTGCATGTTCACTGTAGACCATAGAGATTTGACAGGAAGAACATTTCTTATGCTGCTCTAGCTGCAAAGTCCTGCTCATGTAGAACCAGCTAAGATGTTCAGAGTATGAGTTTTCACCTTCTTCATATTAAAACAAATCAGAGAAAAATCTTTAGAGCTCCAGATGCAAACCTGGTCTTCACTTAAGTAAATTTGAGTTGTGTTCGGTCTTGAGCTGCGAACACAGTGATGAAGTGTGACTATTGCCTCGCTTCTGGACAGGAAGAGAGAGAAATGAGTGTATACAGAGTATGCTAATTTTTACTAGATGGATGAGTACTAAGCTAGAGCTCAAAACCCAGAGCACAGAGAAAAGAAAGATTTAGTTCTGATTAATGTTATAAAATTATAAATTATGAAGCAAGTTCAACTTCTTGGCCAGTCTCCCAGTCTACCTGTCCTCAAGCACACAGCACAACCTGTTAACATTAAGAAAAGACTTTATGGTAGAGATTTTAAATTCCCACGATGGGTCACGACTTTCTTCATGAAGAAAACCTCAGGCCGTGAACTCATATTTCTGCATGGGCCACATAAGATACTGGATTCCCAGTACACTGGGAATTCACTGAATTCTGAGCACAAGGGAACCCAGGATGCACCTATTGCTTTGCAATATCCCCATTGAGCCCTCCTCCCCCACAATGCACAGACTTGCATCTCTGAGGTGTCTGTGACCCCAAGCAGAAGCTTGTGCATTTATAAGAGGATGAGGGGGGCACAGGACAAATAATCTCAGAAGTCCTGAACTGAGATGTAGTTCATGATTCACCCCCGAGATCTGCAGAAATGGATTCAGGAAACCAAGAACAGAATAGTGCATGAGTTGGCGGCAGGAATGAGTCTGGTCTGCTGTCTTCAAGTCTTCCAATTCTTCATGTTGCCTCTGAGTGTGTGGTTGGTAGAAATGGGATCCTAGCCAAAGTCTCCTGTAAGGTCCCAGGATCACAAAAGAGAATTCTTCATTAAAAAAAGGAAAGAGAAACAAAAAGGGTTTTAATATTTTGGGAGGATGTGGAACGATTCCGAGTTTCAGCCTGGGGAACTTAGCAAAACTTTGTCTTAAACTAAAAAATATAAAAAGAGATGTGGCTTAATGAGAAAAGGTACTATATAACAAAACATGTAACTTTTGTATCTGATGAGTTCAGTCAAATCCCCTCAGGATTTACCTTGAAACCATGTACAGCGTTTTGTAGAACTTTTACCAGTATCAGCTGGATAATCACAGCCATTGCTTGATCAATTTGCTCTCAGAGCCTTAGAGAATGTTTTCTATTTAGGTGACTCTCCTTAAGCACACTATACGTCACCAATCCATTTCCTCTGTGTCCCTATAATTTTGAACAGAAAATTTGGGATACCACTGAGTTATAGGATGTTACATTATAGGTTCTCTTGTGTCCTGAGTCCTCACTGACCTTGAAGGCCTAGGGCCAAAATATTGGCTATCCTTGTAGGCCTTCTTTTTCTCTAATTTTTTGGTCTGAAAACTTAAGTTCTTAATCCTCCAGAAGAAAATCTTGGTGCTATTACTCTACAACAGGTACCTAAGCTGAGCATCACTGTCTTTCTGAATATCAAACGTCTCAGACTTAACATGGAATCAGTATTTTCCGTCAATATGTCTTGCTTTAACTTGGCCTTAGCCCCCCAGTGAAAAGTTTAACAACAAGGCATAAAAAGTAAAGCCAGATTAATATGCTGAGCTGTAAAAGGCTCAAGTCAACAGCTTTCAACATTACTAGTTCTGCCAATAACCCATTACTGTTATGGAGTATTGGACTATGTATAAAACTACTTTTTCTTAGTTCAGTGAGAAGAAATATTTGAACCAATAGTGTTTAGGAAAGTTATCATGTCTGTATCTTGTACACTGAACAACTACTATGAAGACAACAATATGCATTGTATTAATTATTATGGCTGTCCTACTAACATGTTTTGAAACTGTCTCCTTGTCATTTTTTATTAAAAGTAATTAAAAAAATTAAAAAAAAAGATCCTGAGTTCAATTCCCAGTGCTACCATGGGAGAATGGGGGGCAGGTAAGTAGATTTGGAAAAAGAAATAGGAGAATCAATTTCATGGGATTAAGAAAATAAAAAGAGAAAAAAATTGCTTCTCCTAGGTGATGAAATTAGGTGTCTTGCCAGTGACTAGAAGGTGGATTCTGTAATATCTAAGTGTCACCCTAGAGGCTGTCTTGGATACCCAGGTTATCTGCAGGGTAGGCTGCGCTCTCACCAGAATCTAGGCTTTATTTCTGTCTATTCATTCATCACCCACTCCCATATTTTCATCTTTGGCTTCTAGACTATATTTAGCCTTAATTGTTTCCTCACATACACCTCTGGGAATAAGCTTATTCTAGTCTCTGACGCCTTTTGAACCTTTAGTGTAAACTGTTCTAGCATCATGCAGCCTATAAAGCACTTTCATTAGATCCTCACCACCAGTCTGGGACACTGGCAGAGAAACTATCACCTGTACCTTATTTATTAGGGTCCCAAGGCTCAGAAAGATAGGTGGCCTCTGACAAGAAGCCAAAGCTACTTGTCCTAATGAAATCCAGATAGCTACCCCCTCTAGCACATTTCTTTTTTTGACTGAGAGATGTCTATTTCATTTGTTTTGTAGCAACTGATTTTTTTTCATTTATGTTTTTGGTACAGCGTCTCACTTCACAGCTTGGACTCATAGTGATTCTCCTGTTTTCAGCCTTCCCAGCGCTGGGATTACAGGTGCACAGTACCACTCCCGGACTCAGTCACCAGCTCAGCACGCCCTGCAGGCAGGGCTGGCAGAAACTGAATGTTAGCAGCAACATATATGTGTGTCCTGAGCAAACAATCTATCTATAGTTTTTGTCTTTTTTGAAAATTACAGTAAATCATGTACTGTAGCACATTATTGTTCAACTATTGTAGAACAGAGAGAGGAAGTTTCTCTAGGCAGTTCCACATTGTTCTAGTTTGTTAAAACCTAAGGTCTGTTTTTTCACTCAATTCTGACTTCCCTTTAGCTTTTTTCTTCTTCTTTTACAGCCTCTTCTATTTTAAAATCCTTTCAGTTGTCCTTAATCTGTTATAAGGAACTGTGTATATTAATGTTTTATGTAGCGGAAATGATTAAATTATTTGTGGATGATCAGGGAGCTTCTAGATGATTGTTCTTGATAAACTTTATTAAAAAGAAACAGAAAAGGCATCTATTGTCTTGGTTTCAAACTCACAGGAGGCTCCCCACACCACCCAAACAAAATTGGTCCATGTTTCATTGCTAATTTCACTCCGTGAGGTTCTTCTCTTGACCTTGACAAACTCAAAGACCTTTATTCAGTATAAGAAAATATTGCCCAAATATATGTGCAAGTGTTTCTATCTTACACCTTTGGAAACTTAAAAGTGAAGAATTTCCATCTTTGCTCCTCTAGCTCTTGTATACTGTTAGTTTATCCAAAGCAGTTGGAAGAGTTAGGTTAACTGAAGTTGAACACTAAGAGCTAGAGGTGGAAGATGGGCAGAGAAAATATTTTTAGGATGAAACTAATATATGACATGGGATGGAGGGCAGAACAAGAACACTGAATTATTTTTCTGATTTATTGCTCCAGCCTCTCTCTGTATTGTAACTTCTTGATTTACTGGATCTACATCATAGAACACTTAAATGTGTGGCTTTCTGGTGCTATGAAATTTTAGGTGTTTTTTCTGTTAATTTTAATCAAGTAAAAAATAAATGGCTGGGTGTTCTCTGTACAAATTTTCTAAAGAGTGAATCAGAAGGTGAATACATAGAAGTAATTCTATTTTTAGAAGATAAAAACTTGACAGACTAAAAACCAGTCACTGTTCTTGATTCCACCAGAGAATAGAGGCTGTAGGTTAAACAGCTAACTGGATCTCTACAGTGACAGGTGTATCCAGAGAGACACAGCTGATACCTTCTGTCCTAAAACTTCAGCCACTGGAGACACAAATGGGAAGACCTGCCTGGGAATGTTGCTGAACTGCTGGACATAGGACCTGGAACAACTTAATCTTACATGTAGTAGAAGCTTCCACATTTGCAAAAAGAAACCTCAGATTTTTACGTTAAGACTCATGAAGGATATCTTTCTCAATACTCTAGAAATTGTGAGGAACAATTCATTTCATGAAGTATAACCAGATTCTTCTCCATATCAAAAGCCATGTTTCACAACATGTAACATTTCCAGAAATTATCTCAAAGGAAGAGAATTCTTGATCTAGCCCCCTGTAGCCATCCCATATTAAATAAGAACAAGGAGACAGAAGAGAATAGTCAATAAGGGTCAGGGCTTCAGATAAATAAGTGGGAAATTTTTCAGACAGGAAACAGAGTGATAGCCTAGAGAAAATAACTGCTTCTGGAGATAAACAGATAAGAGTCACAGACATAAGACACAGGTCAATTAAAAGCCTGAGAATCAACAGGAACATAATATAACACGCTCCTCCCATTCCTTACTACCATACCAGTGGTGTGGTAGACTTCTGAGTAACAACAACAAATTTCAGCCAAGAGGACAGCAAGATAGAGACAATATGAATACCAGTAGTAGTTAAGGAAATCCAGTAAAGAAAAACTAACAAGGACATTAGAAGAACTAGATGTCTTTTGCAGCTTCTGTTCAGATTAACACAAATCCTCAGATTAAAGGCCTATATATTACTCTGTATTACCCAAAATAACACATATGGCTTTTTAACAAAAACATCAAAAATTTATAAGACATGCTGAAAGTAAAGAAAAACAAAATCTGGAAACAGCAGACAAACCTCAAGCCTGACTCAGATACAACACAGACGCTAGAATCAGCCAAGGATTTTAATAACTATGAGAATTAAAAAGCGTGTCAAGAGCTCTAGAAGAAAAAACAGACAAACATTTGGGCAGTCTAAATAAAGCAACAAGAAGTTTAAAATAAAATAATGAAATACTGTAAATAAAAAGCAAAACAATAGAAATGAAGACTGTTTCCATCTGTTCATCATTAAGTGCAGTTTGTTCAGAAAGAGATTTAGTGAGCTTGATATTAGTCAACAGAAACTTGCCACACTGAAATGTAAAAATGTAAAAAAAAGTTTTAAAAAAGCACCAAAAAAGTGGGGGACAATAGCAAAAAGTATGATATGCAAGAAATCAGGGTATCAAGAGAAGAGGAAGAGATTGAAGCAAAAGTTTTTCTGAAATATTAACTAAGCATTTTCAAAAATAATGACAAATACTAGACTACCAATTCAGAAATCTTAGACAATGCCTAATGGGATAAATATTCCCACTAACAGAAAGAAATAAACAAGGAAGGCCACTTAGATACACTATATTTAAAGTACATGAAAATAAAGACAAGGAGAAAATTTTTAAAGAAACCAAAGTAAAAACTATCACCTTCTGTATAGAGGAGCAAGAATGAAACTGGGAAATATAAAAACAAGAAGGGAGAATAAAATACTTAGTGTTCAGGGCCAGGGAGATAGCTCAGTAGAAGCACTTGCCTGACAAGTGCAAAGTCCTGAGTTCAATCCCCAGTACCACAAAAAAAAAAACAAAAAACAAAAAACACAAAACTTAAAATGTTTGAAGAAAACTCTGCCAACATGCAGCTCTGTGTAAAGCAAAATTACTCTCTTCAGTAATGAAAGGCAATACTTCCTCATACACAAAAGATTTTCCAGTCTTCAAGGAACTCATTGCCAACAGATATGCATTAAAGAAATATTAAGAAAGCTTATCCAAGAAGGTAAATGATGAGTCAGAAACTAAACCTGGGCAGACATAAACAAAAGAACAGAATAGAAAAGAACTAAAGAAGTACTTGGGATATTTAGGATATGATTCCTGGTACCGAGAGAGAGACAGGGAGAGGGAGAGGGAGAGGGAGAGAGAGACTAGTTATAAATAAAATCTTTTATTTTTCTAATTCATGCTTAATCAATGTAGAAGACCACCAAATGGGTGTACT
>PVKN010025673.1:0-13917 GCA_004027915.1 Capromys pilorides
TATGAGAGATGGCAGGAAACATAGCTGGTATTTCAGTGTAGTCATGGCTGGAGATGAGAACAGATGAGGCCATTGTTGCACTCCTGGGTTGTGAATGCAATCAGAGTTACGAGCGGAGAGCAAGCTTCAGATTTCCCGAGCCTAATACTCTAGAACAATTCTTTTCTAACATTTTATGGCTGTGTAATCTTTCACTCAGATGGATTTTTAGGGAGAGCTTGTGATATGAAAACAGATGGGAGGTGAGCAGCGTTTGCTGGAGTGAGACAGAAGGTTCATGTTCTACCCAGCCTCAGCCCTACCCAGAGCCTTCTTGGTGGGATGAAGTTTGAACATCATACATATTTGTGACTCACTCAGAAAGAGCAGTGTAGCAGTCAGCTTTATGTTACTGCAATAAATAAACACCTGAAATGAGTGAACTTAAAAAGAATAAAGGCTTGTTTGACCTCATAGTTCTGGAAGTTTCAGTTCATAGTTTGTTGTCCTGTTGCTTTTCGGTCCATGGCAGCGACATGTGGTAGAGGCTGCTGTTCATGTTTTGGCAGTGGAAGCAAAGAGAAAGAGGAGGATGGAAGATTCCCATAATCCCCTTCAGGGACTTCCCTGATGACCTAACTTCTTTCCACTAGGCTCTACCTCACAGAGCTTTTATTACCTCTTAATAGTGCTGACCAATGCTGAGCTTTGGAAAGAGATTCAAATAGCACCAAACCAGCCTGCTCATTAATTGGCTAAATGGAGATGTTATGAATATGGAAAGACCTAAGAGAGTTTCAGATTTCTGAAATAAGGAATTCAGTATTTTAAAGGACAAAAAAGTTCATCTGAAGGATTTGTCCCAATTATTTAATACTTTTTAACAGATCATCTCAGCACTGAAAGTGGCTGGAAATGACAGTACTTATTTAGTTTGCTCATAAGTCACAATGTGGGTGGAGTTTGAGGGCGGCTGTCTCTGATCTAGTGCTGTGAGACTGGGGGGCTCACCTGGGGCTGAATGTGAGGAGGTGTTCAGAGGTTGGAGAGTGCTGGGAGTGTTGAAGAAGCGATGCTTCCAGTGTTCTGGCAGGAGTTGGATGCTTGGGAAAGGGAGCTATGGAAGATAAGGTTGGAAAGGTGATGGGGTCCAAACTAATTCCTGTCCTGAGATGTTCTTCATTGTTAGCCTATATCTGAGGTTCCCTCATCTGCTGCCTCTCCAGCAAATGCTTTCTACCTGCAGCCAAACCATCTCCCTCTTCTCTCTGCCCTACTGGCACCGTGCTTATAGGTCTGCAGTAACACCCCTCATGTTGTTTGTGCAATTTTTGTTGACCATAAATGTGCTGAAGGTGAGCCCAGGCCCTTCATGACCTGGTGTTCTCTCCAGCATCCAGTGCATGCAGTAAGCAATACTTAAATACTTTTTAAGTGTAAATGATCAGAGCAGTGGCTCTTTCTCTTTAGTGATTGATTGTGGGGGACATGGGGCTTCTCTTGTGAATAGATGATTGTATCTTCCCCCTTGTGTGTTGCCGAAATGCTGAATATCTTGCCTGGTTCACAGAAAAATTTCCATATATTTTAAAGCTCTGGTGTAGAATCCTTAACATTCCTCATGTTTTATTTGAGAATAAAGATTTGTTCTGTGCTTACAAAGATGTAAAGTTCTGAAATGCCAGCTACAGCTGCCATGAAAGGAAAGCTTGCTCCACACCGGAGGATGCTGGAGGCGTGCAGTGGCAATTCTTCCTGCCGCCTTTGTCCAGCCACCGTGCTGCTGTGCCATTTTGGAGACGTTCCTTTTCCTGCTGAAAACTTTGAGTGAAGATTTTTGCCTTGTCCAATGCTATCCTTTTAGAGTCTCAAAGGCTTGACTGCTGGTGCAGAAAAGGTTTCCAGTGAAGTTCCTCACTTTGGGTAAGAAACCTACAGGCAGCTGGAGAAAAACAAGCAGGATGTGGAACCAAGGCTCTGTGCAGCAGCCTTGGTTTCGGGGTTCCTGCCAGCTGCCCGCAGGACCCTGCAGAAGAACAAAGAGAAGCAGATAGCAGATGTGACTAGGAGGAAGGTTACCTGGTGGTCCTTTGTGGTTTAGGGGCTCATGGCAAAGGAAGTGTTAGTGATTTACCCGAGTTAGAAGATACTGTCATAACCCAAGGAATTTTAAGAAGGAACATAAGAAGTCACTTTAAAGCTATATATAGAGGTCAGGGTCAGGTTATGAGTGGGGGACAGCAAAGTCTGCAAACATTGTGGAGGAAAAGATAAAATGCTTCGAGAGCTGTAAAGTTGTAAGAAACAATGCTCCATTGCACTCTGTTCTGGTATTCCCATATCTGACAGAAAGAGTGGGAGAGACCTCTGGGAACAAGGAGGGAATCATGGGAGGAAGGACAGTTGGGCATCTTGAATCCTTGTTATTCACTCTCCTGGTTAGCATGCTCGGGGACCAAATATAATTTAGGTGATAGGAACCCTACTTTAAGCCATCTTGAATATAAAGAGAGAGGTCGCTTCATATGCTAGGGGATTTCTAAGTTGGATCACAGGCAGAACAGTCATTTTCTCATGAAAAAGAATTCAATAAAACCATATTCTAAGAGTGGAGAAGCCACTGCAGAATGACTAGGGGATTTAGTGTGCTGTCCTTGTGCAAAACTGTGACCTGTTTGGGGCAATGGCAGAAGAATGTGTCAAGAACTAACCCCAGCAAGCGACCATCTTGTGTATTTTTGGTTTTCTTTTCTACTCTTGATTTTTCTCCTGTCCTCCCCTCAAATAAGGATGTAGCAACAGGGACCCTGCCTAACATGTTTGCTGCTGAATCGCCCTGGAAAGGCCCAGGGCCAGCTCTAAGAGGAGCAAGCTTCGTGAATGACTATTTGTTTCATTCACTGCTGGTCTTTCCACAGGTTTTGGATGAAGCACTTTCCCTCTTGCTCGTCATATTTTCTAGAAATTAAGGCTTCATGTAGAAATGTATCAAGGGCCAGAGAACAAAGAGCAAGGGAAGTACAACTATGGATGTCAGCTGAACCTCAAACATCAGAACAAGTGGTGGCCAGGCACGAAGGTGAGTCGAACCATTGCTGGAACAGTGACAAAAGGATTATGGACACTGCACATGGCGTGATACTGCTCCCCTTCAAAGGAATGCTTTGTATGCTTGATCGTCTAAAGCCCTCACGAGGAAAGCTGGAGGACAAGGTAGGCTTCAGTTCCAGTAAACACAGGGGACTTGGTCAGAGAGCAGTCAGGAGAGGCGACTGGGGAAGCTGCCATCACAGTGAGTCCCTTTATCCTATTTAGAACAGGGCTCCTCTCCCTAATTGTGCGAGACGCCGGTGGCTGCCGTTCTTTCCTAGTAGATGACAACCTCATGTCTATAATACGAACTTTGAAAGAATAGCTTCACGGGAGATGGGAAGGTGTTTTGGCTCTGTGATGACAGTTAATAGCCACCAAGGAGAATAACAAAGGGCTTACAGGCAGTGCCAACCTGCGCTCAGTTAGACAGATGAGTAGAGACCTCCTCTAGATAAGAACCAGTTTATGTTTTTTTCTTTTCCCTTTAGCTTTAAAAATCTGTTCAAAGAGCTGAGCACGTGGGAGGCAGGGGGCCATTTGGTCTGCTGTCATTGAAGGCTGTTTCCTTCACAAACATGAAATGTGGAGGAAAGTTGCGTGTCCACATTTCTCTTGACACTGTCGCAGTTTGGGATTGAGACGGAGGTCTGTTTGCATACTCGTGTGTGACAGAGCAATCCTCTCTTCAGTTCCACACCATGACTGTGCCGGGAGTGCAGTGGGGCCAGACTCGGGCAGGAGCCCACTCACTGAAGGTGCTGTAAGCACAGGTGCAAACATGTGACACCCAGCTGCATTTCCGTGAGTGGCAGAATGCATCCACAAGGGTGGCTGTGCCGTGTAACCCAGGCACACAGCAGGCTGTCCCATTTAAGCCTGCTTAGGTGCCCCGATGATGTTCACGCAATGACAGAATGACCTGGTGATGCATGTCTCAAAATGTGTCCTCGGAACGTGTCCCCTCCTTAACCGATACACAACTGTCTACCTATGGGGATGCCAGAGTTATCGCTGTATCTGGAAGATCATGGAGGTTAGCGAAGTAGGACAATGTTCAGTCTCAAATACACACTGTCTTAGTTACTCTTCTCTCGTTGCTGGGACAAATACTCGACACTCAAAATGAGGGAAGGAAAGGTTTATTTAGCTCACAGTTACTGGAGGTTTCAGTCCATATTCAGCTGGCTCCAAGGCAGGGTGGCACATGGCAGAGGGCAACCTGTCATGGTGACAGCTAAGAGCAAGAGCTCAGGAAGGAGTAGCAGCTGCTCAAGCAGCTCACTTCTCTCTCTTCCTTACATTGAATGCAAATCACCTGCCCCAGGGGAGGTGCAGCATCCATTCCCACGATAATTAGTTAAAATTCCAGAAGCTGCCCCCTGACTGCATGAGGCGTTGGGTGACACCTAGACACAAACCATAACACACACCCAGGTGATGAGGGCAGAAGTGACTTCTCTGCCCTACCACAGCTGACCTGGATGGATTTTAGGAGGAGGGCTGAGGTAGCTTGTTCACCTGAGGAGTACAGTGGTAGGACGCTCACAAGTTGGGTTTTCATTTTCTAAAACTATGTGATATTTTAACTTATTAACATAAAGATTTCAGTGAAGAGGAGGCCTTTTACATTACTGTTGATTTGCATGGCTCCTTCTTTTTTGCTGCATCCTCATATGAATTATTGCTAGGGCATCTTCTGCTCCACATTTTAATTAATCTTTCTATTCTGTTTATCTGTTAGAGAGCAGAGATTCTCAATTGCTTTAAAAGGAAGCAACATTAAAGGCCAGAGTAGGTCAAAAGAGTCCAGGGTAAGCCACTGACTGCTTCTCTCTAAATGGGGTTATTTAGAATTTAAAGTCCTGTAACTTCTCATCGTCAAATGTGTTTTGAAGATGAATTGTGGGCTTGCCAGAGTACCAGGGTCAGTCCTTGACCGCCTGTGGATAATTGAAGTCCACAGACAATAGTGGCATCTCTCTGTCCAGCGAATTTTAATCTCTCCTCTCACCTGCCCTTCACCAAATATTCCTTGCAGCTCCGAAGGGGAAGCCAAGTGGTGGTGTTCACACATTCTAGTTGGGTTTGTTTTCTAATGTGAAAGGAAAATGTTCAGAATTGTAAGTCATAGGAGGAAGGTGAGGAAAGGGGGATGACAGGACTTAAGGCAGATGGCTGGATGTCTAGAGTGCCCTAGACAAGGCAGTGCTTGGTTCTTAGGGGCTCTTCCTGTAGATCCTGGGCTCCCCACAGCCCAAAGGCTGCCTGTCTGAGCAAGGACAATTCTCCCTGCTTGTGGGGTGCATTCAAATGCAATCATTACTTGCTCTTGTGTATTCTGGAGGCCTTGTAGAGGCCTTCAAGGTTGGGAGCCTTTGTGGAATCTGAGGAATCAATCTACCTTTTCCTTGGTGTCTGCTAAGACAACCTTTCTGCTGCTCCTTTCTCTGGTAGAAAAGATAAACGAAATTCCCATTATTCAACCCATGCTATTGTGGTGGCAGCTTCTTTTGAGCCTCTTGGCAAAACCCTGCTTGCTTTAGAACTGTACATCATACTGGATCCATTGAGAGTCATTATTTATCTGACAGGATATTTATAAAAGCCGGCATTAGCTGCAGCTCCAAGTCAATATGTTTCTCTCTGGCTGACACCCATCATACCAACAGGCTTGAAATATTTAAATACAATAGTCCCTTCAAGAAATCATTAATTTTTCTATCACTGCTAGAAGTGATAATTTGATGGAAATAGATTTTGCTGAAATAGCTGAGCTGACTAGAGTGGATACTTTAAAGTACCTGGACTTTGGAGGAGTTGGTGGAGGAGATAGTCAGGGACTGCGGAGGAGCAGAACCCAGGCCTCAGGGGTGGTGGCTGTACGGTGGCTGCTCACCACCCAGCACCATCCCACCCACTTCAGTCAGGGTCTTTTAAACATCAATGGGAGGACATGAAACAAGGGACCAACCACCTCATTACCAGCCCTGTCCCTGTCTCTCAGTCCCTGCCACCAGCTTCCCACCTATTTCTTTTTCCCTCCTTCTCCTGTGCCCTCCTCTCTCTTTTATCCCCCTCTCCATTTCTCTCTGCTTCCTCCTTTGGCTTCTACTGTTGCTCTTTGATCTTCCTCTTCCCCTATTCACATCCCCTGCTGTGGGTGGCTGCTTGAATAGAGATGGTCTTAGGTAGCTGATTCAGGATCTCTGCTCCTGACAGGGGAGGATTCCTCCAGCACCTGGCTCCACCCCTCACCAGGGTCCTGCATGCATAATTAATGTGGAAAGTTTCTGTGACCCTTCACAACATTGGGCAGGGAATCAAACTGTGAGACTTTCTCTGTTCCTGAGGCACTCGGAACTGCTCTGGAACATACTGTATCTTCTGTTCCTGGGTAAGCTCCCTGGGCAGAGGAAAGAGGTCTGGACCATTGTGCAGGCACAGAGCTGTTGTTACAATCTTTATAAAAGCAGCCGTGTGACCTTTCTGTGCTAGAAATTATTCATCTGCTTTGAAGGCAAGGCAAAGAGTAAGACAGGAGACGTATTTTCTTATGTGTTTCTGATGATGAAGCTTGGCTGATCCAGGAGAATAAAAGGCAAAATATTCAGTGTTGCATTAGGTTACACCTTGGTATTTCTCCCTCAGTCAAGTTTGTGATTAAGAAAGAAATCTGAAGCTCAAAGGGGCCTGGGGCATAATGTGTTCAGGTGCGCAGTGTTCTTTGGATGGCAGCTGGGATGCTGTCCATGTACTCAGTCCTCACTGGCGCTTCGGTCCCAGGACTATCCCTTTTCTCTGTTCCACTGTCCAGAGCCAGTCATCTCCTATCCCATCCCGTTGTGGTACAGTTGTGATTGACTCATAGGTTGCCGAGATTTCTGTTGTGCATGCCAGCTTGCCTACAGAGTGTCGTGTAGCAGAGTGCTCTGATTATGGGCAGGGGAGTGTAGAGGTCTCAAAACATGTTTAGAATTCAGTAGTGGAGAGAGACTAGCCAAGAAGCACAAGTAATCTAAAGGGTCAGGAGCAAGCAGAGGTGGGAAGCTCCCTTTGAGCTGGCCTGGTGGGCTCCGGTGGGCCGTGGAGCTCTGACTTGTGGTTTATGCCAGATTATCGGTGGACGGGAGAGAGCAGGGTGTGGTGGGAAGACATGGAGAGGTCCCAGAGCATGGGACAGGGCATGATGGGGGGGATGGGTGGGGAGTAATATATGAAGGAGTAACCTTTCCCCAGGCTATCTGCTCACAGGAAGTGTTGAAAAGAAACTAATTAAATCATCAATATGGTGAACTGCAGACTCCAAGAGAGGTGTGGGCGAGGGGCACACGTGCGCAGCCATTCTCATCTCTCTGTGTGGATGGGTGAGGCCCCACCGGGCCTGTGAAGAGTTCTGCAGAGACACCTGATTGGCCACCTTCTCCCCAAGGCCCCACAGAGGTCTTATAAACAGGTCATCATCTCTTTCCTCACTGCCTTAGCAAACTTCACTGTGCAGCTCCACAGGGCTTATTTAGCGCCGGTTGTGAGATATAGCTCCAGTTATTCCTGCTAAGAAAGCCGTTTAATCTTTGGACTCAATCTCAGAGTCCATGAGGAAAGAAGTGATTTAAGATTTCAGTGTGTTAAAGGTGGCATTCAGGCGTTGAACCGTCTTTCTAGGTTGACTTAACGCAGTATGCCCAGATGTATAGGACGTGTTGGCCGGAAAGGACCTGAGAGATCATCTCACTTGGAGTGTGTTGGTTGCGCGATCTTGGAGATTTGGGAATTATTCCCAAGAAGTTTTTAACTTTGGTTTTTTATTTGGATGATAATGTAAAGATATTAGGTTATATTCAAAGTGGCCACTTTATTACTGAGTCCTGCTCTTTCTGTGGCTGATGGTGTTGACAGATGACTGGCAGAAAGAATTAGGGCTTTAGTTATGCTGCCCCATGAATAAAGAAGGCCGGTAGGACTCCAGTGTGTGGACGCATTTGGGTCTCCTGGATTCAGCCGGACTGCATCTCTAAGCTGTAGCGGACTCTTCTAGAGCGGAATGTGGCTCTCAGTGCATTTCTCCAATGCAGCCTCCTACATCAAGCCCTTGAGATGCCAATCTGCTGTCACTCACTATCCTGCTATGTGTATCTTGTATATGAACCAGCTGGGCAAAGTGGAGGGGGATTCTGAAGTGGGGGATTTGCACTAGAGAGGGCCATGTAGGACAGAAGAGAGAGGGCTGAAGGAGCAGGGAGAGAATAGCGAGCCTCTGGGAGGGCTTAGGCAGGAAATTGAGGACAAGGAAGAGGGAAAGAAGAGATGTAGGTCAATTTAATGTGAAAAGGCTGCAAAATAAAAGGAACAAAGGAAATGAAAATTTTAAAAAATTGCTCACTGTTATAAATCAGATCTTCTTGTAAAATTTGGAGCCTCAGAAGAATTAAAACTCTCAGCTAGGAGCTCAGGTCCACCAGGATTTAAGTAGTGACTAAAGAAAGTTTGGATTGGGTAACACATTTACTCATACTGGTTATGCGAAATTTTAATGAAGGCAGAGGTTTAAAGGCTACGAAGGGCTGTGGGTGATTTCCTTCCATGGCAGGAGACTGGCACACTGCTGGAGAGGAGAGAGGGAACCACCTTGGAGGAGCTGAGCTGTGTCCAGTGAGAGCCGGGCAGGACTCTGCTCCTGGACATTTGTCCAAGGAGAGATCGAGATGTTGCTCAAGTGGAAAGAAAGGCCTGACTGGCTGGGGGTGATTCTCAACATGGGCTCGGGATCACTAAGTAGCCCCGTGAATAAAGAAGGCAGGTAGGATTCCTGTGTATGGACTACGTCCACTACGGCGTAGAGATGCAGTCTGGCTGCATGCAGGATCCGGTAGATCACCTAAATCTTCAGATGGGAAAATCGCCATTTCAAGTTCATCTTGAAGCCTGATATTTGTCATGTCCCCTTGGCTGGTGGCCAGTTCTTCACATGGTGGCGGTTTTCATTTTTAGGGACTTTTAAATAGAAAGGAGAATGCTCAAAACTGCTCAAGTGGTAGAGCATTCAAAGAGGTGCTTTCTCCACAGTGAGGGAATAAAAAGAAACTGCCCTTTGAGTCTTCTGTGATTGGAGGTGTTTTTCTGGGCACCCCATGGCCACTCAAGCTATGTGACTATCGAGTCATCCTGGTGGGTGACAGCGTCATTTGAGTTCACAGGTGTCTAGGTCAGAGAGATGAATGGATGGCACACTTGTTCCAGGCTGTCCACCATGGGGGTGGCAGTCAGGAGTGGGGTGCTTTGGAGCTGGGCGAGAGCTCAGTGCCGCACTTCTTGGACAGAGAGATGGGGACTTGCCAGATATCGCAGCCAGTTCTGAAGTGACTTTAAAGTTGGTTATTTTTTTAAAAAATTCCTATAGCTAAGAGTTCCAGTGAGTGCTTTTTTTCCCCCCAGTAACCACTGTACTATATTAAAAAGCTATAGAATAAATTACTCTTTGTTTGTCACAATAATGTTCATATGCCCAGTTTTTCTTTCTATTTCGAAGCTTCTGGGTTTTTACATTTTTGGAACAGTGACACGCACATTTGTTAATGAAATGCCCACATTAGGGAGCTGCCTGGCTCCTCTAACTGGCAGTGCTACGAAAGCCATCCCAGATCGCTCTTTATCACTGTCTGGAAGTGTGCACTTTCAAGAGACTGGCCAACGGCAAAGTCTTGGCTAACGACTTTGCAGATTAATTTTTCTACTCTTCCCAGCAGACAGCATGCTGTGATGTCATTTGGTCTTCACTCTGTCCAAGCACATCATTGATGCCTTGTCAGCTCCTATTCTTTCCCTTTTCTCATTAGTCCAGAATGATTAAACTAATAGTCCTTGGCATCAGTTCCATCACAAATAGAGATTTAAGCAGGGACAATAAAAAACGTAAAGCGTTTCTGGTTCAGATGATTATATGATGACTATGTAGCTCTATATTTAAGTTATACTGAAAAATTATCATTGATGTGGATATAAAAAATGAAAAATTTAGAAGTTTTTATAAACAACTTGCAAACCACTGAGAATATATCCATAAAATCTGCTAGTTGCCCACCCAATGCATTTTCTTTTTTCCTTAAAGACTTTGATTGTTTTTTAGATGTAGAATACCAGATTATAATCAAGGGTAGTGATTTGGTGTGGTTTTGATCAATAGGGCATAAACATAAAATCTTTTGGAGACCTCAGGAAAAAAATTTTACATTTCTTTTCTTATTCATTTCCCATTTCATTTTTATTTTCTGGAGCCTGGATGTGATGCTGGGGGACACAGTGGCCATCTTGCAAACAGTAGGCAATAGTCGGGAGACCAAAGGCTCACATTCCAGGGGAGCAGAGTGGAAGATGTGAAAGAGTGGGTCCCTCCTGAGTGGAATCATGGAATCTCTTTACAGTCCATGATTTGCCCTTACCTGGACTCTAGGATGGAGTCCCTACCTGTTTAAACTGTCTTGGCAAGGTTTTCTGGTTTCTGCAGAAGAATGCAAACCTAAGTGGTAGGTCCACATTACTCAGATCTGTTTGCAATTGTTCTTTCTTCAGTAAAGTGAGAAAATAGTCAATGGAAAGCCTCTATACATTCAGTCATAGACCATCAGTCCCTACCCTGAGCTCCATTTCTTTGAGTTAATCAATCCAAGTATCCTTTCTATTTTTTTTTGTCTTTTTGAGACAGGGTCTCACTATGTAGTTCAGACTGGCCTTGAGCTCACTTTTGTAGCCCAAGTTGTTCTCGAACTTGCACCTATCCTCCTGGCTCAGCTTCCTGAGTGCTGGGATTGCAGGAGTGCGCCACCATGCCCAGCATCCTTTCTATTTTTAACCCAGCATCTACTACTCAGGTCAAGAGTTAAGGGTCTATCCAGTTAAGGGCCAATTTAAGGAGGAACTTTTTTTTTTTTTGAAGATTCTGGGGTTTAAACTCATGACCTTGCATTTGTCAGGCAGGCATTTGTGCCATGGAGCTATCTCCCCAGCCCCTAAGAAGGAACATTTTGGATGACTAGGGTTTTCCATGTATGAATGGCCTAAGTGGACATTATACATCATCACTATTTCAATAAAGGCATTTTGTGATTAGTTGTGTGTAATCAGATTAATTTTTTAAAAATAATGCTTCCATAGATCACAATTTATTTATACATTTAATATTTTATTGACATGTCCTTAAAATAACCAGAATGGGCATAAATCCTGGTAGAATTCAGATAATTGGAATTTAATCATAGCAATTTAACACTACTGTTGGTCTTTTTTTGATTTAACTATTATCACACTTGATTGTGTTTTTAATTTTAGAAGCATTATTAGAGCATCTTTGTTTTTATCTAGTATATCATAATTTTCTGTTTTGAATTAAAAATTCCTGTATTCAAAGTGCATGCACTGAAAATACAACAAACATTTTATTTTAATATGCAGTTTTCTTATTGAGTTAAAACACAAGACTTAAAGGTCACATGTGACTGTCGACATCTCCTATTTTTGTGAGTGGAAAGTATCAGTGATTGCCGGGCTGTAAGGGAAGGCAAGATTCCAACAGAAGTTATTCACAGAATACACAATGAAGAGAACCCTGGACGAAGGCTGAGGGCAGGCACCAGCGAAAGTAGATTTTCTTTTTCTAACACAGTGAAGGTAATTATTTTTCCACTGCTGTAGGAGAAGAGGAAAAGACTAAGCACTGAGAAAATTAATGTGTGTCTGGAACCCAGCTTGCAGAAATGCCTGAGATTTTTTTCAACCATAGCTTTATTGATATATAGTTCATATACCATAAAATTCAGCTTTTTCAAGCATACAGTATATTTACAGTGTTGTACAACCATTGCCACCATCTAACCTTAGAACATTTTTATTGTTCTCAAAGGTAACCATGCACCTACCCACTACCAGTCAGCCCCTGTTCTTTCTTGCCACTGCCTCTGGCAGCTAATGATTTCGTGTCTGTCTCTAGAGTTTCCCCTATTCTGCACATCTTGTATTAATGCAGTCATACAACATGTGGTCTTTCATGACTGATTTCTTTCACTGAAAAAACTATTTTCTAGGCTTACCCATGATGTGGCAAGCATCAGTGCTTCATTCCGTTTTTGTTGTGGAATAATATTTTATCATGTGCCAAAGTCATATTTTGGGATCGTTTCCACTTTTTGGCTTTTACAGGGAGCGCAGCTCTGTGCACATACAAGTTCTTGTATGGACTGATAAAGACTCTCCTTGACTAAACTTTAGTCAGGCTCCTCTGGGCTCTTTTCTCAACTAGGTCTTGAACTTGCTCTCATCCTTTCCAGGCCTGAAGAACCTAGTTTTAGCAACAACCCCTCTAAATCAAGTATGCTCCATCTTTCCTATTTGACCAAGTTCCTTACTTCGCACTGGACATAGTAAGACCTCAGCCTGCCACCAGCAAGAATCCTGTGACATCTGTGTAGCTTGAATCCTCCTGCCTTTGCTATCTGCTCCTGATTATCATCCAATGGATCAGTCAGGGTTTTACTAGAGGAAAAGATGTAACACAAGAGGTACAAATGTGTAAGAAATTACAAGATTGGCTTATGACAGTCGGCCAGAGCTGGATAGGGAAGCATGCCAAGGGCGTGTGCATACTGGAGACCGAAGGATTCAGCCCGAGGTCTGGAGCCCACTGCAGTGTTCCCTGCAAGTCCATATGAGTAGGCTGATGGGTCTGCGATGGAAGGCTGATGAGGCTACACCAGAAGGCTGAAAGATCCAAGGCAGAGGGCGAAGAGTATGTGCTAGAAGCCTAGAGACAAACATCCAAGCTGATGGTGAAGACTGGAGCTCCTCCAAAGAGAATGGAACAGTCAGTCCTTCCTCATTATCTTTTTGTATCCTTTAAGTGATGAGTCACTCTAGGGTGGGGCCTCTATGCCCTAGGGTGTGGAATTGCTGGGCCAATTTAGTTAAGCTTTAACTTTTCAAGTTGACACTATCTATCAACCACTACATCCAGCTTCTCAAATGGCTCACTGGCTCTTAAACCTGGCTGTTAACCTGAATACCTTTTCCATATTAGAATTGAGCCTGATCTCTCTCCTCCATTAAGACACTCTTGATAACTTAATTCTGAATTAGTCTTCCTTGTTATTTTAGCAAGTGTAACAATTTTTTTTTCATGTGTCCATCAACAGATGAATGGGCACAAAGCATGTAGAGTATTTATAACCAATGACATTTTACTCTGCCAAAAAGAAGGACAAATTAGAGTCCATATAGGGAAATGGGTGTTCCTTGAGACTATAATGTTAAGTGAAATAAATCAGACACATAATATTAAATACTGCATGGGATCTCATATGAGAATCTCAAAACATAAACAGCAAAATAAAAGATAACTGATAGGAAATAGGAGGATATAGATTTTGTTCAAATGGGAAGAGGGTCAAGAGACAGAGGGAGGGTAGAGAAGAAAGGAAAAAGAGATAGAAAAGAATTAAGATGTGTCATCTAGGTATACCAACACCCCACAAGAAGTGTAATCATTATGTGATGCAAAAAGATAATGATAGCAATAATAGTAACAATAATACAATTTTTCTTTTAAAGAACAAGCTTTTCTTTATAAGGGCATGTGTTTCCATTTGTCTTTGTTGTAGTTCTGGTACTTCATTTGTTGCCAGGTTAAATGGTTGTTCTGTAACTAATATTTTATGGAGTAGCAAGCTCTTTTTCAGTGACCTAATCATTTTGCACTCTACCATAAGTGGACCAGTGTTTCACCTTCTGCATCACCTCTCCAGCACATACTGATACCAGCTAAAAATATTTTAAGAACCAATAGTTAAATATGTTTTAAGG
>PVKN010025674.1:0-14046 GCA_004027915.1 Capromys pilorides
AAAACCTGAAAATCAGAACAAAACAAAAGTATGCACAGAAATAGCTAAGAAAGCAACTCATTAGTTTTCAGTGCTATTGTTCACCAGGGAAATACTGTTAAAACCATAAAAAGCACTACCCACCCACAAGAAAGGTCAAAATAATCATGTCCATTGAATGCAAGCATTGATGATGTGGAGTGTGCATGTTTTACAATACTAGTAAAACTATAAAATGGCATGATTCCTTTCAAAAAAAGTTAACAGTTTATAGTATTTTCTTTGAGCCCCACAAGTCTGTTAGGTCAGTGCTGAGGTCAAAGGGTCTTGGGCATGCCAGGCAAATATTTTATCACTGAGCCACCCCAGCTGTTGAGCCTCACAACTCTGATTCTTGAAATTTGCATGGTAGGATTAAAGACATAGACCTTCACATGAACATTTTCATTTATAACAACTTAACACTCTCACAGTAGTGCTGTACTATAATCTCCAGTCAGGAATTATGGTGCCCTGGCCTTGCTATACTGGCACAAAAAAAAAAAACAAAACAGATCTGAGGATGAATGAAACAGAAAATTCAGAAACAAATCCAAACATACTGAGCCACCTTATCTTTGACAAAGGGGTCAGACACTTTCACTGGAAGATATATAGCCTCTTTGATAGTTGGTGCTGGAAAAACAGGCAGTGCACATGCCAAAGACTGAAACTGGACCCACGTCTACCACCATGCACTAAACTAAGATCAACAGGGATCAAAGATCTAAATATTAAAATAGAAACACTAAATCTGCAGGAAGTGAGAATAGGTACAACTCTTGAAGACCCAGATGCAAGCAAGGCCTTCATAAACAAAATCCCAGTCACATGGGAAATATGGCAAAGAATTAACAACTGTTATCTTATCTTATTGGGCATCTGAGACGAATATAGATGCTTCTCAAATGAAGAAGTCAAAATTGCAAATAAATAGTGAAGAACATATTCAACATCCCTGATCACTCCTGAGGTACAAGTTCAAACAACTCTGAGATTCCAAAAAGTGGCTATTCCCAAGAAATCAAGCAATAACAAATGCTGGCAGTGCTTAGGGCAAAAGGGAACCTTTTTCCACTGCTAGAGGAAATATAGACTGGTATAGCCACTGTGGAAATCAGTGTGGAGATTCCTGAAAAAAAAAAAAAAAAACTAGGACTGGACACCTCATGTGACCCAGCTAGTCTCCTCCTTAGCACCTTCCCCAAAGAATTCAAAGCATCATGCTATGGCAACGTATTCCCATGCACACTTATAGCAGTTCAGTGTGTGATAGCTAATGCACAGAAACAACTCAAATGCCTAGCAAATAATGAATGGATAAAAAGTGATGAGGTTTTTTTTAATACAATGGAGTGTGACTCAGCGATAAAGGATAAACTTGAGATATTTCTATCTAAAGGAATGCACCTGAAGACCACATGCACATTTCTTAAGGGAAATAAATCACACACATGTGTAAATATCACACTGTTTCAGTGGCATGAGAAATCAAAAGTGTAAAGAAGGACCAAAGCGTGTAACAGGTATTATGAAACAGGAAGAAATTGTTCACAAGGAAAGGGGAATTGGAGGAGAGGAGGAAGGGAAAAGGAAAAGAAAGGGAAAAAAATCAAATGGAATCAAATCAGAGCAGATAACCTGCTACGACCTCATTTACATGAAATTGTAAAACAGAGGCAACTAATCCATGGTGAAAAACAGGGAGAGTGTTTGCTTGGAGAAGGGAGATTAGCTAGAGAGAAATACTAGGAACTTTCTGAAAAGATGGAAACATTTTCTGTCTGGACAGTGATGTTTTCCTGGGTTACACTCATTTGTCAAAGCCTGTTCCATTGTGCACTTAAGACTTGTTGATTTAAGCATTTTGCATGGTATTTGTGGACAATAATAAACAAATATCATGGAGAGGAAGTGGAAAGTATGAAAAAAAAAAGATAATATTAAAATGCTAGTACTGGAATGGCAGATACGCATACAACAGAATTTCAAGGAGGAAAGAGAAAGAAGTATCAAGAAAATCATAGATGAAAATAACCCATGCCAAGAAAGACAAGATTTCTCATGTTGAGGACAAACACTGACACTTGAAGAATAGAGCCACGGTCCACATCTACCTGAGTCTCAAGAAAAGACTCTATGAGTCCTCCATGAGGAATGTCAATTAGATGAACCAAGAACAGAGATGAAGGGGAAGAGGTAGAGAGAGCTCTTTCAAAAACCTAGGGAAAATATCTGTGTCACCTACAGTTCTATATTCAACCAAAGGGTTATTCAGTGTTGTTACACTAATAATGATAACCTTGATAGGGGCCGGGGAGATAACTCAGTGGTCTAAGTATTGCCTAGATATATTAGGTACATTGACAGACAGACAGACAGACAGACAGACAGACAGGCAGACGAGATATGTAGAAAAAAAGTGGATCAATAAGCTAGTCTTAGTGACGTGGTGAAATACATGATTCCCTTAACAATAGAGTGATAAAAACTCAGCATAATAGAAAATTAGAAGTTAAGTTAAAAGTAAATTTATAAAGAAGAGAAATCATTGGCCAATAAGAAGGGAAAGATGTTTGCACTTGGTAGTAACATGGGAAAGAAAAAATCATGTAAAAACATCTTTTTTATTTTTAAAGAGAAAATCAACTCACTAAAAACAATAATACAAAATTTTAAACCAAGGTAGCAGTGATAATGGTGAGTATATTGTTTATTGTTATCCTTACCAGTTTCTATTAGTTCATTGAAAAGAAAGACCTGTGCTTATGCCATCTCATCAGCTTTTCACACCTGTATCTTGTAATCTGAGCTTTTATTTATTTATTATTTATTATTTTAGGGAAGGGTCTACAGGGTATTCAGGGTCTCACTACTATATCAGACTCACAGTGATTCACCGGTTTGCAGCCTCGCAAGAGCTGTGATTATAGGTGCGTACCACCATACCCAGTCTCAATTGCCCTCTCAGGACACCCTGGAGGCAGGGCCAGCACTGCAGGCCTGGGGATGAACCACTGGCCCCTGCCCTGCTTGCAAGCACGTTAATCCACTGAGCAATTATTTTGCAATATCATTTAGGCAATGTATTGTCAGTTCACTCATTTGAAGGTCTGTAGTTTACATTTGTTCCAACAACACAATTTGCTATTGAGAATATAGAGATAAGGTAAATGCATCCTGCTGGTAGAAATATAATTGCTACAAGCATCTTATAAGGCAATGTGGCAAAATCGGCTGGGAGAGTAAAACTACTCCGTGATCTGCAGCGCTAACTCTGGGTGTATCTATGCCCAGAACGGGCAGCCGTAGCAAATCGCAGCGATGACTGCAGTGTTTATTGTTATACTTACAGTTATTTGTAATAGAAAAAAATAAGTACCTACTTCCATGATAATTAAAATAAAAATATATAAATTATACATTAGATAACAGTTAAAATACATAAATTATTAAAGACTTCTTTTGTTACTTTTTACCCATTGGTGGGACAAATATTGACACCCAAAACAAAGGAAGGAAAAGTTTATTTAGCTCACAGTTCGTGGAGGTTTCAGTCCATACTCAGCTGGCGCCGAAGCAGAAAACAATGAAGAGCCGAGGAGGAGGAGCAGCTGCGGCGTCCACCAAGCCTCCCTTCCTTCCAGAAAGGCCTGCGCTGCTCCGTGAAGATCGCAGCTCCCGGCAGCTGCAACGCGCCTCCCAAGCGGCTCGCTGCAAAGTGGCCCCACAAAGACTGGGACTTCTCCAAGGAAGTGGCAGAGACGCACTTCCTCAACTCCTTCACATACTCTTTTTGTGCTGAGTCACTCTGGGGTGAGCCTCGTGGCGCCCCAGGACCCGGAACCACGCAGAGCCGAGCCAGCCGAGCTTGCAAAGTCTCAAGTTTTGCAAGCTTTCAAGTTGACGCAATGTATCAACCACCACAACGACAAATAAAGAATCATGTGTCAACACAGACAATTCTCAAAAATTAATCAGAAGAACGGCAAATAGTGAATAGAGATAAAGAATGGCCATACCAGGTATGTACATACTAAAAAACACACAACACAACAGTGTGCACAATTTTGGATCATTTTAATGCACTAAAAGCACAAGACATAGAAGAAAAATAGCAGAATCTACTTTTTGAGTAAGACCGTAGAATATTTTCTCAAGGCAGGGAAAGACAACAATAGGATTGCATGTGGATTGTAGTGGCATGGCAAGAGTCCACCAGCCAAATAGTAATGTTTTATGTCTTTCACAAAAAAGTCTGAAGAAAACATGGTAGTCTTCATATGTGTCAAAATTTGTTGGGTAAATATACATGTCTGCGGTGCTATTATTCGTATTTTTTTTTACTGTGGATGTATTTTGGGAGCACAGACCCTTGAGAATTCTTGTTATAAAGTAGCAACATGTCCACAGGTTACAATTCTGAAAATATTCTGCAAACCGTTATAGGCCAATACTTGAGAGATACAGGTATAAGATACACATGAAGATAGTACAGACCAGTTTCCAAACCCTAGAAACATTCAAAGTTGGAGGAGGGGGCTGGGCAGATAGCCTGTGCTCTAAGCTCCTGCCGGCAAGCTCAAGGACACAGGCTCAGTCCCTGTACTGCCTGCCATGCTGGCCCTGGAATCTCAGGCATGTCACGCTGGCCATCAAAGCTGGGTGTAATAGCAAACACTTGTAATAGTAGTGCTGGGGAGACTGAGACAGAAGAGTTGCTACCAATTCAAGCCGCATAGCGAGACCTTGTACCAAATAAATAAATAAAAGATTTTTTAAATTATTTTTTAAAGTTGGAGGAAGAGAAACAGGACCCTAGAGAGATGTATGAGAATTGAACTCCTCCCAGAGTAGGTAAATAAAAATGTCAGAATAAAAAAAATAGCAAAACACTTATATTCTTGAAGTCTAGATATTCGTTGATTATGTTTCATTACAATATTTTTGACATACCAGTTTCTCTGATTGATACTACAACTATCGTTAAATGAGTCAAGGAAATATTTTAAAAGTTTTTCAGAAGGTTAGAGCCAATTTTTTACATCCTTCCTTCATTCCTGTGAACCTGGATTCCTTACTTCTGCTAATATTTATTTAACATTTTAATTACATGTGCAGTGGAAAGAGAGTAGACAGCTGGAGAGGACCCAGCAGGCTGCACCTATAGGAACACCTTACAGGGCCTAGCAGCACCCAGTTTGCATCTGACAGGGCCTAACAAAGGAGAGCGACACGCAGAGTGATACAGGAAAGAAACGGAAAACATTTACATAATCTGTGAAAAAGAGTTTGCTTTGTGTTTAGCAATTTACAAAAAAAAAAAAAAAAAAAAAATAGGTATTGTTGGAATTTCAGTTTCCCCAATTCTAGAAAGAAAGAAAGAAAGAAAGAAAGAACTAATGAATGAGTGAGTGGGTGAATGACCGAATGAATGAATGGTGAGTGAATGAATGGTGAATGAACGAGGGCCAGCAGAGTCAAGCAATGGTCATGTGTGACTTTAAGCTAATTCAAAACTGAGTACACAGTACATAGCTCGGCACGCAGGAACCACTCAGGAATAATTAACATCTGTTTCTTTCTCCAAGACTCAGTTCTTCAGCTCTACAGGTCAAACTATTGATGACCAGCAGTGTGTGGCCATTTTCCACACCCTAAGACATGGAACATTGCAGCTATGCTGTCCCAGCCCCTGGCTGTAGCGGTTCCTGGTCTAGCATGGCTGCTGCCACCACCAGGATGCTTGCTGCCCCGTCTCTGCGGTCCCTCTGAGCACCCTTGTGGTGAGTCGCGTTCTCCCGGCCTCAGTTTGCTCCTCTGGGAAGCAAAGACAGCAAGTCCTCCCTGAGCACACAAGAGTGAGAAACAGCCCGACAGGAGCGGCGCGGATGTGCCCAGTGATTCCCCAAGAGTTAGACCCACTGCTCATTAGGACGGTGGTGTGGGGCGCTCTCTGGAGAAGTAGGTAAATCTGTGCTCCGGGTTTCAGAATTCTGTAAACCTTGCAGCAAGCCTGTGGTTGAGTTTCTTAGACCTTGAGCTCTGGGGCCTGCAGCATTTTTTAATAGAATTACTGCCTTATTTAGGAGGGATCTAATTCTTATTATTTAAAGTGCTGTTGGCAGCTGACACATTGAGAAAATTATCAAAATATAATTTAACTGGCATTTTGGTAGGGAAGAAACCCTACCCTTGCTGTTCATAAGAGTAACACACAAAAAGAACATTTTTCCATTTAAAATAAAACATTAGAAACTGTGTTTCACCTCAGTATCTTTACTCTGTGAATATCTGTAATTCTTCCTAATTATCAACTTACATTAGGGGAGAAATCAAAAATGTACATGAATTGCTAACAAAATATCACCCTGATACGGTCTTCCCCACATGCAAGAAGATTCTGATTTGAATTGTTCAGGTAGCAACGGGAACACATCAATCTCACATCACCCACTGCCTCCTGGACATTTCTCCTAGGATGTCACCTCGGGCTCCACCTGTCACAGCCTGCTTGTCACCAGCCATCCCCGAGTCAATGCTCCCTAACTTTTTGACTGCTCACCACTCTCCGAGGCACCAAGCCTGAAATAGCTTTTCCAGCTGTTCGCTTTGTGACACAGCCCCAGAGATGAACCAGTGCCCAGAAACAGCCCAGATCTCCTCTCCTGGCCACTGGCTGTGCAGCCTTAGGAGGGCCGTGGGTCACAGCCACCAGGCCACCAACCTCATCCCATGTTGCCTTACCAAAATGTGGGCTCGGGGCTGCAGGGGTGGGGAGGAGGCATGTGGCAGGCAGTCGCTGAGAGCTGGTGGAGTCATGACAAGGACAGGTATAAGCAGGGAGCTGGGGCTGGAATGCATGCGGCTGGGCAACCTCACAGCCAGAGGTCTTCCCTCTGAAGTTGTCAGTGCTGGATTTCGAAACCCAGAACCACAGACCGGGGCCTTACTCAGAAGCACAGCCATTGCACATGCAGTTAGCTGAAATGAGGTCACTGGGTAGACCTTGTTGACCATAAGTATGCTCTTGTATAAAGAAGAGATAAAGGGAAAAAGGTGGGGGAGGGTGTGGAATCAGGCGCTAAGATGCCCTATGAACCTACACCGATCCCTAGCAAGGGCCTAAGTGTTAAGTATCACACACATGTACTGATAAAAAAAAAAAAAAAAAAAAAATGAAAATGAAGATGTTTGGCCTCCTGGTCTACCTTGTGTTGCTAAGACCTAAGATGGGGCTCTGTGCACAGCAAGGGGCTGCTCTGGCTCAGGGTCCTGGTGGCTGGAGCATGGCTCAGGCTTCTGATGAACACCCACACAACTGGCAGCACAGCAGAGGTGGAGACGAGAAAGCGGCCTCAAAGGAGACCCAAGACAGCCCAGGGGTGGCCAGGCTAGGCTTGCTCAGTGATCTAATCCAGTCTAACAAGAGCGACACCCACCCCTGTTCACCCCATGGCCTTATCTCTTTCACCTCTTAAATATTGTCAAACCTGGGGCCACACTGCCAGCACATGAAACTCCAGGGGACACCCCAGCCATATCTAAGCCACAGCACAGCATAGAGAGCCGCCAGCTTCTGAGCATCAGGAATGCTGGGATGACCAGCAACCACGGACGCACAGCAGAATCTTTCTAGAACCCTGGCAATTAAGCCAGCCCTCCACCAGCTTCCTCAGGGGCTCTGGTCACCAAATTGGGGACTCGGTGAATTTCCGTTGTTGAAGCCACCAGCATGGGGTGCTTTTCAGTGGCAACCTCAAGACATGAACCCCGCTGGGCAGCAGGTAGCAGCCCAGCAGCTTGAGCAGACGTCAGAGCATGGACATCAGTAGGTCTTTCAAGAGGGGTCAGCAAGTTTCAACGTGGAAAATATCGGTCTTCAATGGTCAGGAAAGTGAAGAATTTGAAGCAATTTCTAACCCTCCATCCATTTCTGAGAGCCAAAGATTTTAATGTTTGGACTAAATGAACCTCACACTGTGGTCTGGCCATATATACCCCGTAAAGTGTTTCTCTTAGTCTTCTGTGTTAGAAACTCAGAGAATCCTCCGTGTCTACCCGGGGAGTCCACCTGATGCAGCTCCCCACCTTACGGCCAGAATCACGAGGCTAGCTTGCCACAGGATTTGTGCTTGCTATAGGGCACAGCTGGGGTGGGAAGCCAGAGCAGTCACCCCAATTTCTGCGCTGTGACAGCAGCAGTAGCAACAGCGATTGATACACAGCCCTGTGGCTCACTCACTTCACTGTCTCTGTCTCTACATTTGCCTTTGCAGTTGGTCAGCCATTGGCCAACTGTCTGCCTTCCCAGCTAACACACTGGTAGCGTTGTCCTTGGAGTTCAGGGCCCACCCACAGCCTGCAGAATGACAGGCCCTCTCCTCGGCAGCCCTCCATCCTGTCCTTCTATTTTTTCAGCCCTCCTGTCCCTCCTGTCCCCTCAGCAACCCCAATCTTCTCCTATTGCACCAGGCAGCACTGTGTTCTCTTGCCTTTGCTTCTAGAATGTTCTGACCTAACCTCGGTTGCCCTCCATCAGCCTCACACCACTGCCCAGGATCCAGTCAATCTCGTATCCTCTCCCCTGGAGACACAGCTTTCATTTTCAGGCAGGGAAACCCAGGTCAGGGGAATTTTCCTTCAGAGTCACAGAGCAAAAAAATGAGCCAGGTGACATTTAAGTCCATTATTTTTTTATTTTATTTTTTGGTTCTAAGACTTTCCCCCTGCAGTGTCACAGCTTCTTGAAAAAGGAAATGGGCAGAGGTGGGAGATAGCTCAGTGGGCTAAGCACCTGTCTGCAAGTGCAAGGACCCAGGTTCGGTCCCTGATACTGCATACTGTGCCTGCCCTGGAATGCCAGCATTGCTAAGCTGGCCACAGAGACCAGGCATGGTGGTGCATACCTGTAATCCCACTGCTGGGGAGGCTGAGACAGGAGGACAACTAGGAGTCTGAGCTGCCTAGCAAGATCCTGTAGCAAATTAATTAATTAATTAACACACACACAAAAAAAAAAAAAAAAAAAAAAAGAAAAGAAAGAAAAGAAAAGAAAAAAAAAAGAGAAGAAAAGAACTGGGGAGCTTGGTTTTACCAGATTCTGGGAAGGTTTACATTTATCCAGACATGGAATAAGCCAGCTCTGGCTCTGCTAGGACTGTCCCAGTGGCCTGCTATCCTGGCCACTGTCCTTGTCACCAGGCTTCTGGAATGCTAAATGGTTTCCAAGCCCAGAGGTGTGGTGGCATGGCTCAGTGGAGGAGCCTCTTCCTCTGATTCCTTCCTCTGCTGTTTCTCCTGCTCATCTTTCTTGTCTCTTCTTTTCTCCTCCTCTTTCTTCTCTTTCTCCTTCTAGTCTTCCTTCTTATCTCCTCCCTCTCCTAGTCCTTCTCCTCTTCCTTTCTCTTCCTCTCCAACTCCTCTTTCTCCCTCTCCCTCATCAGCCTGCCCCCCCCCTCTCTCTGCCTTCCTGAGGGAGGGTGGGGCTCGCTAGGGAAGGAAAACACAACGGAGAAACAGGGCATGTGCATTTTATCAGAACCAAACAAATTGTGGCTGTAAACATTCTGCCGCCAGTGAAATTGCAGGCTTCTTTGAAGATCAGTGTCTGTTTTTTAATGTATCTATATTGCAAAGAAAAATAAGAAAAGAAACTGGACCAGATTTCTGCTCAAAAATACAGGGAGAAAGCAGAGCCCTGAGCCCAGAGAAGGGATGAAGGAGCAGGAGAAAGGAGAACTGATGGCCTAGATTAGCACAATGATTAAAAGAAAGTTTCCCTTCTCTGGAGCAGCCTGTCCTCCAGCCCATCCACAGCCCCATGAGCCACTAACCACAGTTATTTGGTGGGCTCTCTCTTGGCCTTACAGATTTGATACGCTCAGCCTCAACTATTGTGGTTCAGACAGTTTGTGTTAGAGGTCCTGGGAGAGAGAAAAAAGGCAGCCTCTGAATTGCCTGCAATCAGCTGGTGACATCTGGAAAGCACCCCGGCTTTAACCTTCTCCATGTGTCCCATGTTGCACCCACCCAATCCATTGGGGTTCCCTGAGCCAGGCAACAGCCCAGGAAGACGGACAGGATCTTCTGCCTCCAAAACATCTTGCCCTGGCCTGCACACCTCCAGCACTCCCACCTTCCTGTCACTGGGGTCACCACAATCTCCCTTCACCCCCCAAATATCTCAAGCCAACCTGTGTCCTCAGTTGCTCTCTCCCCACTGACAACACCCAGGGCCTCACTTCCAGCTTTGGTCAATCTTTCTATTTCCAGAATCACAGTTTCCATTCTTCAGCAGACACAGAAGTTCCTTCCAATTCTTTCTTGGGAGGAGACAGGCAGAACCTGGGTGTTCTGAGTTACTCTTCCAAACCATGGCCCGAATGGATCTGCCCTTCCTGGAGGGCTCACAGGTGTCTCCTCTGTGCAAGGTGACCCTCTCCATTGTGCACCCAGACAAGATTCCATCCTGTTCTACAAATTTCTGTGTGAACTTAGCTGCAACCTAGAAGTTCAAAAGCCGCATTCACCTTATGCACCCAGAGTCGCTCCCGTGAGTCGTGATGCATCCGTCACGCATGTGGACTGGGGTCCAGTCCTTTTCTGCCTTCTCTCTCTGAATCTTTCCACTCCAGTTCCAACTATAATGGTCATTCAAGAGTGGGCACCATGCTTTCTAGTCACACCACTGCTACCATAATTAGGACACTATGATTTCTTGCCAAGCTCATGTCTCCACCTGATGAGTGTTTCTCCCCAGTATACTTTTAGAATTTGGTGTATATTTGAATCAGATAAATAGATACAATCAAAACTAAAAATTTAAAACCATGGAGCCATCCCCCAAGTAGATAGTGATCTGTTCTATTGAAAGAAAGTTTCCCTTCTCTGGAGCAGCCTGTGGATCTAAGTTTGCAGAAACTTAGATTCATAAATGTGAAACTTTTCTGTACATGCACTAACTTCAATGCAAGAACACTCAAAGAATGGACAGAAGTGCCCAGAGTCTCCCATGATGATAAGCTTAATTATGGCAACTTGATTGGATTGGGAACTGCTCGGGGTACAGCCGGGTGTGTCTGGGAGATCATGTACGTGTGGCCTTGGGTGCCACATTCGGTCCCTCACCACTTCCTACCTGGCACCCCTCTTCCACTAGGCTTCCTGGCCACTGTGCAGGGAGCAGCTTGGTTCTGTCACTCACTCCCACCGTGATGCCTGACCTTAGATCCAGCCAACCACGGACTGAACTCTCTGAAACTCTGAGCTGAGTCTAAGCTCTCTTCCATAGCATGGGGAACGTGAGAATTGTGTTCTGGGGATGGAAACACAGATGGGTGCACCTGATAACTTCATACACCCCTCTCTTCACAGTTTTTCCACTCTGTTGTTGACCTCTGGAATGTTCTGAGGCCTGGATCAAATCTGCCTTCTTCGCCTCAGAGTTCCTCTGTCCTGGAATCCCTCACCCTATTTGGCTAGAGTTTTTGTCTTTGTGGTTATTTGTGCTCTGACTTCCCAGACTCAGGATTCCACAATCCACTCAGAGATACAAGGCAGAAGCTTGGGGATGCCCTTGCTGTCACACACCTCCTTTCCCCAATCACCAGATGCTCTGGCTTGTCTGGCTCAGTGTATCTCAAGTTCCCTGCTCATCCTCACTGCCTCAGCTAACTTCCTTCCCTCGTAGTCAGATAAAGCCATGGGGCTCTCAGCGAGTCCCACCACCCTGGTCTCCTTTCCATCCCTCCTGCACACAGCAGCAGAGTGACACTGTTGGATGAATGTCCCTTGCCAGCCCAAGCTACCCCTTCCACTCTGTCCCTTCCCAGGGTTCCTGGCACCTTCCGTTATTTTCACAGTCCAGAGCCAGCTCTCAGCTGCCTGTGTCTCCTACCAAGCCCCACATGCAAGGTCCCCTTTGCCTTTCTGCCTCCAGCCATGCTGAGCAGCTTCCTATTTTTCCTTCAAACACTGTCACCTCTGCAGACCCAGCTGCCTTGAACTTGTAAACCTCAAGGTCTGCAAAGTGTTTTTGCTCTCCATCGTCAACCGAAATTCAGTGTCAAATTCCTAATCCTCAAAGTGATGGTATCAGGAGGCACAGAAATAACTTCCTGTTGTCCACAAGCCACTCCATCTACAATGCTTTTGTCAGGGAAAGCTTTTCCGAGAGCACAGATTGCTGTAGAGAATTCCAGGCCTGAAGTTGCAAGACCACAGAGGAAAAGGCACTGCAGAGAACAGGAAGAAGAGAAGGCAGCCGGGCTTGCTCAGTCAGTCTCCATTAAAGGCCACTTGCAAGGGCTCCTCCCCAGTGAGCCCCTCCCCACAAGGAGCACATGGGACTGCCCTCTGCTTGTCTCCCTGGCCCTTCGTACTTCCCAGTTGTGTCTCATGCTTTTCTTCACTGTTGTATCCTGGCTCCTGTGAAAAAGGCAAGGATAGTTCTCATTCTTCACTGGACAGTTTTGCAAGCAAAGAAGAGGAGAAGGAACAGAAAAATCTAGCTGCTCTCCTGAATTGGAAAAATGTGTAACGGAGTAACCAAGAACTAGAAGACGAAGTGCGAGGTGTTACTGGATCTCAAAGAAGGCAGGACATTCCTGAGCTCTACCTGAATTTTCTCACTGAAGTCAGAATTCTAGTCTGTGGTGTCAGAAATGTTATGGGATTTAGGAGCTGGAAAATGAGGAGACACAAAGGATGTAATTTCTCAGCAAGTCTCCTGGGTACTCTACAGATTTGCTCTTGTACTGCCATTTGTGGAAGATAAGTCGGTGTGCTCAAGTTTACCCTGGTCCCTTCAATCACATTGTCTCTTCATGCTACCTGAAATTTCTTTCAAGTGTTCCTTCATGGGTGATGCAGTTGAGTAAAACAAAGCAGTCAGTCATCTTCAGCTGGGGTATTGTTCCTTTCATCAGTATCCTTTGAATGTGAAAATTCAGTCATCCAAAGATCTACTTATCTTTATTTGTATAGCTGCAACTTTAAAGATAAAGAGAAGATTCAAATTGTTACAAAGGGAAGACATAAAATACATTACCTCCCAAAAATGAGATTTAAATTGGCATCAATCTTTTATAATCACAAATAGACACTGGAGGAGCTGGAATCAAAGGTACTCCAAGTTTTGTGCAAAAATGATTTTATATTTAGTATTTCCTACCTGACCAAATGATCCAAGGTACAGAACATATTCTTTCTTTCTTTCTTTCTTTCTTTCTTTCTTTCTTTCTTTCTTTCTAATTTGGTACAGGGTTTCACAACACAGCTCAAAGTCATGGTGATCCTCCTGTTCTCAGGCTCCTCAGTGCTGGGATTGCAGTTGTGCACCACCACACCTGGACTCTGAGGCTGGCTTAGTGCACCCAGGGACTGGGCCACCATGCAATGTGGTATCCAGGTCAAACCACAGTCCCTGTGCTTGCCTAAGCAGGCTCTTTGTTTGCTGAGCTATCTCACCAGCCCTTCTCTTTGCTTGCCTTTTTTTCTTTGTGGAACACTGTAGCTAAATCTTAGTGATTATTTATTTGCTTTTATTTTATTTTAAGCAAGAAACAATAAAAACTATGATACAAAGTTTCTTTTTTTATTTTCAATGTATTTGTGTGTATGTGTGTGTGTGTGTGTGTGTGTGTGTGTGTGTGTGTGTATTTTAGGCAAGGGTCTACAGGGTGTCCAGGGTCTCACTACTAGATCAGGCTTGTAGTGATCCGCCTGTTTACAGCCTCCCAAGAGCTGGGATTACAGGCATGAACCAGCACACCCAGTCTCAACTCAATTGCCATTTCAGTGTGTCCTGTGTACAGGGCCGGCACTGCAGGCCCAGGGATCCAACCCCAGACCCCTGTACCTGCTTGCAGAAATTTTAGTCCTTTCAGTGTTTAAGGACCCAAAATCTTACCTCCCAAATTTTCCATCTGAGCAACTTTCCAGAAGACACACTCTAGCAAATAAAGTACTTGGGGGGGAGAGGAGAGAGAGAGAAAGAGAGAGAGAGAGAGAGAGAGAGAGAGAGAG
>PVKN010025675.1:0-14044 GCA_004027915.1 Capromys pilorides
AAGGGGACAAACATCTGGGGACAAAGAGCATGGAGATGCCCTCAGCCTTTCAGCTCCACCTCGGGAAGCTGCGTGCCCAGTTACAGGCTCCATTCATTAGGACCACGCCACCATGACACCATGAAAGAAATGACAAATTAGCAATTTTGCGGGCACTAGCATAATACTATCATTTGTATCACAGAGTCAGCAAAATCCAGGCTCCCATAACTCAGCTGCTGTTCGGACCCGAGCGTGGCCATCAATACGGGTTTATGTGCCTTGTACTAATCTCTAAAGCCAGATAATATGCAAGGTTAATGGCTGCGGACAGGCGGGGAGGTATCTGGGATCTGATAAGGCTGCCGCACCATTGCGGCTCTCCGCAGAGCCGTCCCCACCAGGAATAAAGGGAGGCAGGCAATCAATGTCCCCCGCAGCCCTCATACATCTCCCTGTGCAACATATAAATTGGCCCTTCATTTGCCCATTCACATGCCAGTTAATAAATAGTTCAGACAGGGGCCATGCTGACCGAGAAGGAGTGTGACCATTGTCCACCCGTCACCCCGTAGAGATTTATGCCACCGCCACACAAGGGGCCCGGCCAGGGCTCTCCAATTACCTTCCTGGGCTCTTCAAGGAAACAGAAACAGTTGGGCTGAGTTCTGATGGGGACTTTAATATCCGTATATATCAAGGCCTTAAACCTGAAGCTGCGCTTTCTTTTAGTAAAGTGCTTTATTGAACTCTGCTAGACAAAGCCCAGTGAGGCCTCTTTGTCCGGTATCGACCACTGGGGTGAATGCAGAGCCCTTACACACCCATGTGAACTCACACACTCCCGGCATTGCAGGCCTGGCAGGAGCCGGACACCCTTCAAGGTCCCCCATGTGGCGTCGTGGCATTGGAGCTCCCCCAGATTCTCGAGTGCCTCAGAAAGTGTCCCCCTTGGACCCACTGCTTCATTCCCATGTTCTTGGGGAACAGCATGATGCCCATGCGCCCACTCATCCCTGGCTAACAGGCCGTGGCCTTGGCTCTGCTTCCCTGGGTGTAAACGCACCTTTCCTGGTCCCGGTGTGAGTCCTGGAATGTACCTGCCTGGGCTGAAAGGATCACTCTGGCGATGGGTTTCACTTTTAGCCAAAATACTGAATGCAAATGTGGAGTTGGCAGCCTGACTGCAGTTGTTTTGGGAGGTTTATCTCACTCCCAAGACCGCCAGTGCTGACAGTCCTCCGTGAATGAAAAATCACCACATGCCTGAGGTTTCTGTTCCTATGGCGGGGCCACAGCAGACTACAGTCACTGGTGGATGGAGGAGCCTTGATCACACCAGCCTCCGTAGGTCCTGTGTGGAGATGCCTTGGCCAAAGCTCCCCATGATCACGTGTGGAAGGGGCTAAAGAGAAACTTAGGTCTGCCCTGCAGGAGGTCTGACTGTCCCAGGGAGAAAGCCAAGGTATCCAAGCGGAAGCCAGCCTCAGCGTGCCCAGCACTGCCCATGACAGACCGAGCCATGTGCCTGGGAGCCTGGCAGCCACAGGAGCTGCTGGGTGGGGAGCAAAGGAAGCAGGAGGGCCAGTTACAGCGGGCTACCACCCTGGTAAGCAGGACAGCTGGCCCTGGACCACGAAGCCACGTCCCAGGAGCCTTTGGGACTGAACACTGCCACCATCCTGCAAGATAACCACCCAGCATGCTTACCGCCCCACCCAAGGGACCAACTACCACCGTCTCAGCTCAAGGGACATAGAGTCACATCCCAGTGACAGCACTCCTAGGTGGCCCGGAAGCTCTGTCCACGCACTGGACAAGTGAGGCCGACCTCGACTCATTTACATGGAAGGGCGGGTTGGATTTTGTATGCTTTAGAGATGGGGTCCCATGATGTAGTCTCTGCTGATCCTGAATTCTCCCATGCCTCAGTCTCCAGAACCTGGGATTACATGCCCACCTGCCACTGCACTTGCAGTGTCTGTGGCTTCGTGGGGACCATATCCAACCTCCAGCACTTTACAGACCCTCGGCTGGGCCTCCACTCTCCTTGCTGCATCCTTGCGTACAAGAGGCAGGACTGGTTTAGCCACCTCTGTGATGAACGGGATAGCTGTCACCCACCCTAAGCCCACAGTCCTCCACGAAGGGCTCCACTGAGATGTTGCTGACCCAGAGGCAGCCTGCATGCAGGGAGCATGCTGGGAATCCTGGGTGTGGACACAGTCCTGTCTTGCAGCGCAGTGTGTGCTGCCAGTTGGGTGAGGTCTCCCCTGGCACCTGGTCACCAGGCTGATCTCATCTTCTCCTATGCCCCCTCTCCCAGGCAGCAGCTCGGCCCCACCAGATTCCGTTCAACCTTTGTCCCTCCAGAAAGGACACCAAATGGTAAGGCTGAGCTTCCTGGGGAGCCGAGGAATGTGCCCCCTGCTCCATGTTGTGATCCCTGCCCTGTGGCCTCTCTGGCACTTTCCATCCTAGGTTAAGAGCAAGAGGGCTTCAGCCCGGAGCAGGCCCGGAGCAGGCTCGAAGCCGCCCCAGCTGCCACTTCATTCCTGTTCCAGCAACACAGACGCCCCAGCCACGGGTCTGAATGCAGTGCCGGGCCTCTTCCTAGGGCACTCCCATGCCCAGGAAACGACAGCAGGAGCCACAGAGCCACAAAAGTCCTGCCCAGCTGCACCCCCTCCACTCAGGGAGGCCGAGGCACAGGGCTACAGCAGCACAGGCTCCTGCATGAGAAGCACAGGCTGGCTACCGAGGCTTGGAGGAGCCAGAAAGAAAGGCCGTTTCACAGGTGAGGGGACAGTGCACATCAGGCGTTTCCCTGAGGGAACAGGCCTGGCGAGCTGACGCCAGGGCCCCCAGCTCCTGAGTGGCTGCTGGAGCAGGGTTGGATGCGGGCAGTGGCAGAGAATGACAGGGACAGGGATACCACTCCCGCTCCAGGGAAGAGCAGCTGGGTGCGCTGAACACCCATAGACAACAGCCCCAGGGAGGCCACCAGGTGCTCTCAGAGGTGATGGCCTCCCGTGGAGTGTGGGAATGGTGATTCTCTCCAGAGCGCAGGTCTGAAATGGGCAGGGTCAGGCACGGCCCAGAAGCACCTACAACACCTCTTAGGGGATAGAAAGCGGCACCCCCATCTCTCTTGGTATTGGGAGCCCTAACAGTGTGCACTTCGAAGAAGCTGCCAAGGGCCTTCACAATGTGGTCGTGTCCCCAGGGGAGGAGGGCAGCTAGCGGGACAGGAGATGCAAGGAAAAACCAAGGGCGGTTGGGGCGGCGCCTGGGGGCCCAGAGCCCTACAGCTTTCAGTCCCTGACTGAAGCAAGCCCTTCGTCCACGGCACTTCCCAGCGTGCTGACAGGCACCACTCAGGAGGGCCACGACCACTGGGCCTGTTCCCGATCCTGCTCAGCCTGGGACCAGGCCTGACACCCTAGTTTCAATGACAGGCTCGATCTGCATGACTCACCCCAGCACTGGGAGACGTGCGCCATTGTCTCCGCTGTTAATTGGTGTCACACAGAAGCAAGAGAGATCTCTTTACAGTGCGGCTCTGCAGCGAGGCTTTTAAGAACCATCCCAAAGCTTCATTCCTCAGCTCCTTTCAGACCTAATTTGTGTTAATTCAATTAAGGGCATGCAATTTGGCTGTCACCAAAATTAAATATAAAGAAAAATGTATATGAGTGCTCGGGTTGAAGAGTTAGGCACATGAAAAAGTTTTTTAAAAGTTAGATTTCTTCCTATAGGAAGAACTCATTAAGAGAGAGAGAGGGCAGGCGAGGGGAGGAAAGAAAATTATATATGGTCTTTTGCATTTTTACTGTACAAAATTTTTATTTCACACCAAGGTACATATCTGAGAGGCTGAGGCAGGAGAATTACAAGCTTGAACCCAGCCTCAGCCAAGTAACACAGCTAGGCACTATCTGCTGGCAACCGAAACCAGGCTGGGGAGGTAGCGCAGGGGGCAGGCTTTGAGTCCAACCCCAGCATAACAAAAACTCTATGTATGTGTATGTGCATATGTGTGTATACATGCATGTGTGTATGCATGTATATATGTGTGTATGTGCATGTGTACATATGTGTATGCATGTATATGTATGTTTATGAGTACATGTGCATATACGTATGTGTATATGTGTATGTTTGCATGTGTATGTGTCTATATGTGCATGTGTGCATGATATATGCATATATGTATATATGCTCACTATAAAACCAGCTGGACTGCAAATTTCAAATTCACAGGCGCCACGGCCCTGGTGTCCCACGTTGTCTATTTCCCTTTCTCCTGTATGCTCACATAAGCTGTGTGCTATGACATGTGTGACAGTCCTTTCTATTAAACATCATGCTGCAGTCAGAAGGTGGCCAGTGCATGGCCTGGTGACACGGGACCCACAGGTCAAGCAGTAACCCCTCAACGTGGTCCTGCTCTGTTCCCCAGACTCAGGAGCAGCACACTTCCGAAAAGTAGGAAGCAGAACTGCCGGCAGACGGTTCCCAGGACATCAGCGCTGCCGGGACTTCTCCTTCCGTTGACCCCAGACACTCCCGGGTGTTGCCACCAGGCCACTACTGAGGCAGACCTTGGGAAGCTGCTCCCACCATCAGCAGAGTCTGCCACGGAGACACCATGGCTGGGAATCCAACCCCTGGCCTCAGCCCCCAGGACGGACTTCATTGCCAGTCTCTTATGGCCACTGACCACAGCTGGCTGCTCTCAGGGAGCTCAGCAAACCAACATGTGCCGTGCACAGCTGGACACTGCTGGCGCCTAGCAGCACGCCATCCTACATCTTGCTATGCAAGCTGTCACTCTGAGGCACATCCTGGGATGCTCCAGGGTGACCACTGAAGAAAGGCTGCCTACCTGCTCCCCCTGGTCGGGGCAGAGCCCATGTCTCACACAGCCAGATCAGGCTGTGGGGAGACAGACAGAGAGCCAGGCTGTCTCCTGATGTAGGGACAGCGAGACCCAGGCGGGCACTACCACCAGCCCAGCAGGCACTCCAGGTCTCCCAGGCAGTGTGGAGAGACTCACAGGGCCTGGGCAGTGGAGGCCAAAGGGCCGTGACCACATAGCTAGAGGGACAGAGAAGTCACCAAAGCCCCTCACCCACACCACAAGGCAAGCAGCAAGGGTCACCCAGGGCTACTGATTTCCGTTAATGTGGATTGGCCAATCAGTTGAGCCGTGGCCTCCTTCTCTTGTGATAAGACTTTGTGAAACTTGTGTTACTGTGACACAGAGCTGGAGTGTCATAGCCCAGCCTTGCAGGGGTCACCTACAAAGAGGCTCCTGGGGTGGGACCCCAGCTACTTAGAAACAGGACCCTCCAGGGCTGTCTCTCCGCTCAGCTCTGCACACAGGGGCATAGGCAGAATGCAGACGGGGCCCCAGCAGACACTTGACTAACCCATTGGGCTTCCTAACTCCAACATGAAGTCAGGACACTAAAAGCAGAGCCTCCGGTGCGCTCCCCAGCCCGCCCCACACACGAGCCCTAGCAGTGCCTCCCCTCCTGGCTCCCTGCTCACCAGCACCCCCGCTCTCTGAGTCTCCATGTGTTATGTTTGGGTTCTGAAAATGACACCTGCTGGAGCCATGTCCAGCAGAGATGGAGGAGGCACTGATTCTGAAACGAATGGCCAATCTGCTCAAAATTCAAATTTGAAACCAGATGAAGCAGGAAATAGACACACAAAAAGAATTATTGTCGGTTCCTTTAGTAAATGATAATCCTCCGATGTGTATGTGAATAAAAACTGGATCTAGTGCCTGAGTTCTGCACAATCACAAAGCAGGCACGTGTGCCAGCACACTGCAGGTGTGGTCACCCCTTAAGCCTGCAAGCTACAGGAGGACAGGTCCACTGGGCTCCAAGGTTCCAAGGGCCCCACCTGTGGCTGGCTGCTCCAAAGCAGAGACAGTGTAGCAGAAGGGCCTCAGGGAAGACACTGATCCCCCCCCACCCCTCCCCACCCCCCCGCAACAGCCAGGAGGCAGAGAGGAAAGTGCTGGAAGCCGGGCAAGAGTGCAGGTTTAGGGTCGTACCCCAGTGACCTCCTCTTGCCAAAACCCACCTCCTCCCGCCAGGCCCCACCTCCTCACAGCACTCTCAGCTGCCAACTCATCCACAGGTGGCTCCATGGGTGGGTGCAGCCCCCTGGAAGCTGATCACTTCCAGAAGCCCAGCTCTGGACTCAAGAGGCCTCTGGGGACACTTCAGCACTAACCTACAACATGCTTATCATGTCCTTGACATTAAAAGAAGTTCAGAAAGCCTGAGAGGCAAGTAAGCTTGTACGCAGCACAGTGAGCCCAGCCCATGCTGACCCCACCCTTGGGGACCTCGGACCCCATGCACACGCCACAGACATGCTCTCCATAGCCTCTGCCTGCCTGCCCCTTCAAAGCAGAATTTTCATTTTGCAGTGGCCCCTGATGAGCTCCCCGCTCAAGGTCCGGGAGGCAGGAGTGAACTGCAGACTCCCCAGCCCGTCCCCGCAGCGAGCTGGCAGGCAGGGCGGTAACCTTCCCAGCAGCGTGGCCATACCTTCACGTGCAGCTGACACATGTGAGACACACTGGATTTCGAGGCCTTTGTATAGCAGAACTCAAACCGTCTCATTAGTGGCCTTCCTCGCACAGTCCTCCCAAGGGCCCCCGAGTGGACCTGGCGTGTGGATCTCATGTTTCCTGCATATGCACCTGGCTCACCTCCGTCACTGACCTGGGACCATCTCGAGGCCTACAAGGCCCTGGTGCCAGCCAGTTGGTCCACGTCATGACCTTCTCCTGCAAGAGGGAGCCCAGGGGTGGGTGAAGGTCACCCTGACTCACCTGGCCACCACGGCTCCCACAGCTGCTGTGACAAACATGGTGGCTGCAAATCACAAACAAAGGTCCCTCTCAGTTCTAGGCTCAGAGCCTGAAGTTAGCAAGGAGGCTTCTGGGGTCTGAGGGAGACTCGAGACAGACTCCCCCGTCCCTGTGCCCTCGGGGCCTGTGCCCCTCCTCTTCCTGCTGTTCTTTGGCTCAAATGCCCTTTCTACATGATGGCCGCCACCACCCTGGGGCGTGACACATGGGCAAGTAAAGCACCTGCCAGCTCCAGGGTCAGGTCCTTCTCGTCTGGGGGTGGGGATGACTCTGGTTACCCCTAGTGACAGACCCCACAGCCTGGCCTTGGTCCCCCTCCACATTGACACCTACCCTGCCCCAGGGCTCCTCCCTGCTGCTCCTGCCCCAGCCTGCAGCTCACATCTGCCAGGTGGTAACAGCACAGTGGCTCCCCCTGCTTCCCTGATGCTCACAGCACTGGGGACATGGCCTGCAGCCCTCAGGTCTGCCTGAGGTCTGCCAGCAGGAACACAAGGGGCTCCCAGGGAAATCCCAGGATGCCCTACAGGTAGCTCCTGTCTGCAAGAGCAATGACACCACCGAGCTCACAAGTCCACAAAATCCAAGCAGGAGCCACAGCTGTGCTCCAACAAGAAGGGAAGGCCTACCCCACTGCCAGGCATGAAGCCACATGTGGCGGCCACAGCAAACTTGAGGTACTGGCACCTGAGCCTCTATGATACAGCATTTTAAACTCTATAGTGTTTGACTGACCCTAATAAAATGGTGAAAGTACATTGCATGAGTGTCTTAGCTACTTTTCTCATTGCTGACACAAAATACCCAAGGACCAAAGCTAAGGGAGGAGGGCTGGACAAATAGCTGAGTGGATTAAAGCACCTACAAACAGGCACAGGGGCTGGGAGTTTGATCCCCAGGTCTACCATGCTGGCCCCACCCCTGGGATGCGCTGAGATGGCAATTGAGACTATGTGTGGTGGCGTTCACCTGTAAGCCCAGCTCTTGGGAGGCTGTAAACAGGCAGATCACTATGAGTCTGATCTAGTAGTGAGACCCAGAACACCTTGTACAACCTTCCTTAAAAATACAAAAAAAAAAAGTTAAAGGAGGTGTCTTTGGCTCACGTCTGTAGAGACCTCAGTCCTGGGTTGGCTGGCTCCACAGCAGGGTGCGTGGCAGGTGAGGGCGGCAGCACAAGCACATCATGAACCACAGGCAATGGCAGTGGCTTCTTTCTGCCTCTTTGATACTCTGTCTGGGGCTATGCAGCTTCAGACAGTGCCCAGCCAGGTGACTGGGGTAAGTCAGTAGGCACGCCCGTGATCCCAGCATCACGCATCCCCAACTAGGACCACAGGAGGCCTTGGGGGCAGCTGCACACAAGCCATGACAATGAGATTTTAGAAAGTCTGCCTTAAATTTTAGAAGAAAAATTGAGGTAGGCAATGGTCATTTCCACACATGTGAGCCGAAAGGAACCAAGAGATTTGCAAACTGTGTTCATGTCCTGTGGACACCAGCACAGTGATTCACTGAAGCCCAGGAGACCCCAGGCTGGTCAGCGGGGCCAGCCTCTGCCTTCTGGCCCTTGGCTGCCTCACACAGCCACCCACACAGTGTTGGTGCCCCAAGCCACTGCTTCCTGCCCCCAAGTAACAGTCCTCCAGGCTTGGAAACTGGTGCTGCCCATCCTCCATGGGCCTCTAGCTGCCAATGGGGTGGTCCAGGGCACGTGCGGCCTCCTGGGTGACCCTGCGTTCTGGGGCCGCCTGTTTGCTCTTGGTCCTCCAGCACTAGCAGTGCAGTCCCCATGGGTGTTTGCGCAGCTGCACAAGGCCCAGCTCCTGTTCACAAAGGGCCAAGCTGGCCCCTCCATGGCTATGTTTACCGACCCTTTCACCCTCGCCTATCTTGCAGAGCCATGTGCACCCATGACTCGCACGTCTGCCCGGCAGCTGGGCACACGGAGGCAGTGCTGTGTGCATGGCATTCACAGCCCCCTGTGTGTCCCATCCCGCTGCGGTCCCCTGTATCCACAGAAGCTCTGCTGCTCTGGAGCAGGGAAGTACTTGGTGGTTTGTCTCCCACAGGGCCTGATCCCACCGAGGAGAGCAGCACCCCAAGGCTGGGTCTTGAGGGAAACACTGGATGGGCAGGTGGGGCGCCGGGCACGTGGGACACGAGGCAGGAGCACAGCCACGCAGCCACAGGCAGGAGAAAAGATCCCGCTGCAAAGGCAGAGCCAGGGAGACGCTGGTGACACCAGCCACCGAAACTTTCCTCCCTGCTGACATCAACACTGCCTCCACTCCCACGTGTAACTCTCACAAGCAATCCACAAAGCAATGAGTAAAAAATCCCTCTTTTCCAAAGCATAAGTAAAGCTTTGCTCCCAGGACTCTCTGTTCTGACATGTTCGTCGGGTGACCCCTGTGCCCACACAGGAAGGCATGGGCCACAGCTTATGAGTGCAGTGACAAAAATCCACCCTGCATGGTGGCCTGGGGGTCCCCAGCACCCCCTGGATATGAGCAGCCCTCCCAACCGCATCATGCCAGAAGTGTGGCCCAGGCCACTGGCTGTGCGCTGCAAGGATGCCCTGGTCCATAGGCTCAGGAACAAGGAGGCCTCCTGGCCTTGGCTGCCAGCAGCCCTGGACCTGCTGGGCCCTGCTGGCTCCCACCCCTCTCCCCATGCTCCTCCCACTGCCTCATACCTCCACCCCCCGGGCATCCAAGATCTCTGGTTCACACACCTCCGGGGTTTTGCTAAGCCTGACGCCACTGCCCAGCCAAGTCACTGCTGGGGTGGTGCAGAGACACAGAAGCAATCAGGGAGCGTGGTAGGAGACTGCTCCAAGAGTGACGCTGAGTGCCACCCACCATGGGCACCTCGAAGCCTGTGATTTCAGTCGCCGACCACACCACAGACCCAAAGCAGTTAGGCCCACCCTCAGCATGGTTTGGAATCAATATCCACCCCAAAGGTAAGGCAGGGAAGGGAGGACTACTCTCCACGAACTCATAGAGCACTGGAGTCAGGCGAGTGCACGGGAATGGATGATCCTGAGCTCGGAGCCACAGTAACACAGTGAAACAGGACCACAGGCTGCACGGGCCAGGGTGCCTGCTCCACCTGCACCACCCGCCCATGCCCACCAGGCTCCTGCAGGCCCCCACTGCAGAGTGAATCTGCACAAAGGCGCCAGGCCTTCCAGGGAGTACAGCCTTGCAGCCAGGCGGACGTCACCCTACACAGACCCCTCAGAAGCCGCCTCCGGCACAGCACGGTCACCAGAGGCAGGGCAGGGAGCTGCCCAGCAGACAGGGACCCTGAGGCCCAGGGCCACAATGCTGCGGCCTTCCGGCCTTCCTCCCTCCTCATCAGAGCCTGAACTCCAAATGCCCTGCTCAGCGAGCCTTCCACCGCTGCACCTTTATTTTAAGAGGGGTTTTGCTGACATCTGGTGGCACTGTGAGAAACGTCACATTCTGAAGAAACTACCAGATTTAGGGCCTGCTGCCAGAGCACGGCTGGCAGAGAAGGACGAAGGGCAGGACCAACACCTCACTCTCAACCTGGACACAGAAGCCACATTCTATCTCTACAGTGGCCGATACAGTGGGGGCAGCTGACTTCAGCCGGGTACTTTCTCCAGGTACCCAAGACATGGCCAGGCATGGTGGGCAGGCTTCACACACAGGCACTAGTGATTGGGTTGCCCCACCACCTGGCTAGTGACACCTCAGGACACCAGGTCTGGCACACAGCTTCCCTAGACAGTACCTGGGCAGAGGGGCTGGGCCGGCCAGGGAGCGGCTGGTGTCCCCACAGCAGGAGGGTGTCTCCTACCAGCTGCCTGGGCCAGCAGGGCCACAGAGGCGCCCAGGCCCTGGTGTGAGTGGCAGAGAGGGCCGCAGCGGGGACGGCCATGGAGCAGAGACCGGGTCCCTTCTCCTTTTCTCCACACTGGGTAGATGTAAGAGGAAGAGCTTCCACAATCATGCAGAATACCCGGCCCAAGGCTCCCCGAGATGTATGGGGAGAGGGCGGGTAGCCTCAGCCACAGGTGCGAATCCACACGCCCCTGGGCCTGGGTCAGTGGACCCCTATCCTCCTCGGGAGAAAGCACAGCACGGGATTTCTCCTTCCCAAAAGAGGATTGGCTCTTTCCTGATGAATGGAGGATATATACCACCAATAGTGTAGACAGTGTCTACATCTCCTGCTGACACACAAGACACATGACGCATGACACGAGGCTCCTCCAGCTGTTTACAGTGATGCCACAGAGAGGAGCCTGGGACCGAGCCACCACCTCCTCCTCATAGCTGCCCCAAACCCACACACCCAGGCAAGAAACAACTGCTCCACTTGCCCCTTCCTGCTGCATGGGCCCAGGGCTTAGCTTGGGACCTTGATTCTTGGCTTCTCAGTCTTAGGGAGAAGACCACAGCCTGGGAAGCTACTTCAGCCCTTGCAGCTGTGCTTGGAACACTGTCGGCCGGGTATGGACCCCTGCACCGGGGCTGCATCTCAGGGCTGTGTGGGAGGAGGCCAGTGGGCTCCCAGCCACTGCTAGCACAATGGAGTGGACAGGCCTCAGTGATCCTGGGACCCCTTTCTCCCCACATGAACCCCTCTGTCACTGCTCCCCTCCACCTGCGGCGCAGCCTCCCATCTAGGCAGCTCGGAGCACTTTTCCACCAGGGTCTCAGGAGCCCCTGGGTCTGCAGCCCCACACGCTCTTCCACAAACCAGGTCCAGAGTTCCCTGGCCCAGGTCCTTCATGGCGTCCTCTCTGCAGCTCTGAGCCCCTGCCCAGGGCCTGCGGGCCTCTCTGACTGACCTGTGGCTGACACCCTCCAACCCTGTGATCACCATTTGGTGCCGGAGTCCCTATCTCCATCTCTCAGCACTGGCCGGTCCCAGCTGTGCAGTAACTTCTGACCGGCAGAGCCAAGCCTCGAATCTGCCCAGTTGCTCACCCCAAACTCCGGCTTCTGTAACTGAAATTCATCTGGATGCGGCTCACAAACAAGGCCTCCCTCTGTGGCAGGATCCCACGGCCACGGCCCGCAGCCCACCGGCCAGCAGCCTGTCCTGTGCTGACTCACGTGGGGCTCCGAAGCCTGGAGGAGGAGTCCAAGGTGCTGCCTGGAGGGGGACAGGTGCAACCCCTCCACTGTCACCCCAGCTCCAGCCTGCAGAGCAGGTCTTATGCCTGAGGCCCAGCAGCTGTGGCCAGAGGAGCAGAGCACCCAGGAGCCTGGGCCACAGGCGTCATGGTCTGCGCCAAGGTTCATCCTGCTCCCCAACATGTTCGGTCCACACAGACACAGAAGGAGCTGGTTAAGGCATGAACATTCCACACACAGACCAGGGCGGGACACTGGAGTTGACAGTGCCTGTGTAGACCGTAGGTTACAACCAGGGTCCAGGGACAGACAGACTTGCACACAGGCATAAGAACCAGAACCCGGCAGGATCTACACATGTGCTTGTCCAGACCAAAGTAGGTGGGGACTGGGCACAGGTTTTTAAATTCTACAGTGAAAACACGGGCGCGAGTCCCTTCAAGTCCTCCCCATGCTGCCAGCGTGCTGCTCCCACCTTCCCTGCCACCTCCTGCAGCCACTCCGGGGGCCTCTTTCTGGAGCATCCTTACTAAGATGCACTAAAAAGACACGGTAAGTGCCACTGCCATGCCACGTGGCAGCAGGGCAGCTCGCCAAGACAGGACCCTGCATCCCCACCCACCCCTTCACCCGACCTCGCACCATAATGACTCCTGGCTCTTCCCAAAGTGGAAATGACCACGAGAGGGAAGCATTTCCAATGCACGCAGGAAAATGGGCTATGAGGGCACAACTTAAGCCACTCAGGAAAGAGAACTTCTAGAAATGCTTCTGGTAGTGACGTAGAAGTGTCCGAGCTGCTGGGATGCATCTGGAGAGGAACGCAGGGTCATTCTTTCAGTGTGAAAGTTTTAAAACTTACGCACTTGTTATGTCTGCCATCACAGTTTGCATGTGGTCCAGACACACAGACACATGGACGCACGGACGCACTCTGGGGTCTCTATGAACACAGCTAGGAAGGGGTCCACTGCATGCAGACAGAAACAGAACCAGACACAGCAGACCCAGCCCATCTGTGTGACTGTGACATGCAACATGCCCCTCTACTGTCTCAGCACTGCCCAGAGGGTAGAGAGCGGTCAGAGCCCTCTGCCTCTGCGTGGCTCAGACCAGGGTGAGTCCAAGGCCAACTGGATCCTCACCAGCCCAGGAGCCTGGGATCAGGGGACCAGTGTCTGCTGCCTTTCTCACTGGACAATGCACCTGAACCATGGGACCAGAAAGGACTAAGGGGCTTCACCCTCCAGGTAGTAAGGACCTAGCACACCCCACAGGGTGCAGCGTGCTGAGCAGTTCCTTACCACCATTCCCAGCTCAAGCTTCTCTGAAGGTGAAAAGAATTTATTGCTTGGCATGGGGTCCCCCAGTGAAGGAAAAAAAAAGCATACTTTGCACAGAGTACAGCAAGGGATGTGAGTGTGCCCTCAAGGTTGTTTCTGTGGAGAGCTGTATGCTCATAAGAACATGCAATTAAATTTCTACATGGTGGGAGGAAGCTGGAGAGGCAGCTCGGAGGGAAACGGGTGCCAGAGCCGGTTCTGGGCATAGAAGTTGTGCTCCTAGCTGGGCTGCTCCCAGGGCCCAGCCCATGAGGCAAGAAGGAGGCCCGGCCCTCTGTACCCAACCTCCAGGGGGAGGACATACAGTCCCCTCCATCTTCCACGTGGACAGGACGGGATCAGGCTTGAAGCAGAGCCCTACTCCTGAGCCCAGGGTCTCCCAGGGCTGGACAGCAAGTTAGGCACAGGGATGGTGGCCCTGTCTCTGCGGGAGCCACCAGAGCCAAGGCCCTTGGCACCCCACTCTGCCTCTCCGCATCTCAGTGGGAACTGGCCGTACTGTCAGATAGAGAAAAACATTGCATCCACACCACAAATGCCTCTTAGGAATCGACCCATCCTGGGGCAGAAGCCCTCAGCCCTCTGGATCTGGTACAGTGCAGGCAGCCCTGCTATGACTTGGTGACTCAGACCTGTGCCACACACAGAGCCCGGGAGGCCTGGCCAAAATGAGGGACAGTGCAGCCCCTCCCCTGCCCTGG
>PVKN010025676.1:0-14038 GCA_004027915.1 Capromys pilorides
TGCTGCAGAATCTATATACATCTACATATAATATATTCAGAGTCCACCAATAGGAAAGGAAAAAACTTGTATAAATATTTTAATATCAAATTTATTGAGATGTAATGAGATTAATATAAATTACCCTTGGCCTCTGCAATTAAAAGACATTCTCCACATGGTGGCCATAAGCTTCCAAAGATTTATTACTGAGGCAAACTAATGAAGTGTGTATACATGCTATTTGGTGGACTAGTTGTGCATAGTACACAAAATATAATGTAAAACAATTTTTAATATAATTTTGTTTTTGCTTTAAGAATTCAAGACAATGAGCATTTTCATGGGTTTAAATATTTATGTGTGCATTCAATGAATATTTACTGAATTCTTCATACAAGGACATAATAAAACATTCCATTTTTATTTCCTTATTATTGGACATATAAGCTATTTCCATGCCTTTGTCATTTTAAATGCTAAAATCATGAAATTTCTTTGCATACTATGTCACGAAAAGCTTTCCTTTTTATGAACATCCTCAGTCTTTGTTTAGAGCTGGGCAGGGATTTTCGCTGTTGTTGCTTTCACTGTGCTGAAGATTCACCCTAGTTTCAATGCTCTGCGCTTATACCTCAGCCCCAGCACATATAGTTTTGCAAAAAGAGAAATGAAATACTTGAGTGGGATCTTCTTAACTTGCAAAATTACATTAGGAAAATATCACAGGCTCACTTTATATGAAATTCATATAGAAGTACAATCTTTCATGCTTTTCCCTAAGATGAGTAATGACCTATGTGAAAGCCAGGAACTTTCTGGTGTAAATGGCAATCTAGAGCCAGTGGTAGAGAAATTATCCAGCTAATTCCCCACCATACAGGGTGTATTAGTCAGGGTTTTACTTAGAGGAAGAACACATATAATATAAGGAATGGATATTAACACAAAATATATGATATATAAGGCATTACAAGATTGGCTTATAATAGTCAGCCACAGAGTCAGATGAGGAAGCGTGCAGAGGGCATCTGCATGCTCCAGACTGCAGAATTCAGTCCCGAGGTCCAAAACTCACTGCAGTGCTCCTTTGTAAGTCTCCATCCATCGGTTGATGGGTCTGCAACGGAAGACTGAAGTATCTGTGATGGACGCTGAAGATTCTGTAACAGATGGTGAAAGATCCAAGCTGGAGGCTGAAGAGTCTTCGCTGCAAGCCAGATGATGATGTCCAGGCCGAATGCGAAGACTGAAGCTTCTCCCACAAAGTGAAGTCTTGAATTCTTACTCAGCCCTTTAAAAAAGTCTCTTTGTGCTCAGTCACTCTGATGTGGGCCCATTGTGCCCTAGGGTGGAAGCAATCATACCCCAGGATGGGCCCTTGATCCTGCTCTAGGGAGAAGCCAATCATATCCTGGGCAGGACTCCCACCAACAGGGAACCCAGCTGCTGAGTCATCCAGCCAAGTTGACACAACGTATCAATCACTGCACAGGGCCTGTGGCCCTAGGTTCCCTGAAGGCTTCATGTCTCTGCTCTCCTCCCCAGGACCATAGCAAAAAAGGCAGAGGAGGAGACAAAATCTCACTAATGATTGGAAAGGACAATGTTGGGCACTTGAGAAACAAAGTGACTGATTCAAAACAAGTGTTTAGTAAATATTTCCTTTTTATTGAACTGACTGTTCATTAGGTACAGTTGAACTCAAAACTTGAGGATTCCCTGACCACTACACACCCCAGAAGACTGCGCCTTTTGTGAAATTGAATAGTTAACCTTCGGCCTGGCTGGGGTCATTTGATTTTGAAATTGCCCAATTTGGAACAAAGTGACAAAACCCAAAGAAAGAGGCCATCCGGACCAGACTCCTTACAGTGGCTCCTGGCTCAGCCTGTATCAGGACTGCCCTCCTTGGTCTCACACCTGTGTGCTGCCCAACAAGAAAGCCATCTCTGTCCTCAAGACAAAACTACAAGGTCATCCAAGAGGCTCTCAGATCTAGCTCAAGCCAGAAAAGCTTTATCCTGTTCTGCCAGATGACCACGAGCCTGGCCTGCTTCCTCCTCACATTCATCGACCCCAAGCTGCTTTGCCAACCACAGTGTCTGTACTACCAGCCCTACGTCCTGCAGCACAGCCTCCTGCTCCTTTCAGACTCCACAGCTTCACCAGCACCAACACCTGGTGCACCCCGTGAGCCTCAATCCACCTCTCTGTCACGTGGCATCAACACTGACGGTCCCAACAGCATTATGGAAATGGGTTACAGCCCATCATCACAGCCTACCTTGGTTACTTTTCTCTCCTCAAGGAGAAAATATCCAATGCCAAAGTCTAAGGAAGGGAAGGCTTATTTAGCCCACAGTTTGTGGAGGCTTCAGTTTATAGTCAGCTGGCTCCAAGGCAGAGTGTCGTGGCCTGAAAGCAACAGGCGATGGTGGTGGAAGACACAAAAGCAACAAGAGCAAAAAGGGAGAAGTGCCAAACCCATATCTCTTTCCATGGAAAGGCCTGTTTGGCTCTGTAATCTGTGTCCACAGACCTATGGGAGGACTCCCTGGTCACCACCACTGACATTTACATTCCAATTCTGGTGTCCTGGTGGTGGCTACTCTCAGGCTGTCCTAAGGAGCAGTTCTGTGGTAAGACAACTCACAAAGTACCACATTGTCTTCTAAATGTAGCAAGGATATCTCCATTTTCACTAACCACCTTGCTAAGGTCTCTTTGGGCCACAAGGCAAAGTCATCCTGAGGTTCTGTACTCTTTTTCACTAAAGGCAAGAGCTCAAAACCTTTCTGGATGGTAGGATTTGCTGTGGCAGATTCTTGCTTAGATTTAGTGCTGCTCACTGGCCAGCATTTAGCTAACGTGACCATGAAGGACTTCAGTTGTCAAAGGAGCAGGAGCAGTCATTAGCGAACCTTCTCCAGTATCCTCAAAGTCCCCTCTGATAAATTTCTTAGTTGACCCTCCAAAGGGCCAATCGTCCACCTCTGAACTGAAATGTGTCAGTGAATAATCTATGGGAAACTCAGAGAGCCATTGGTATGGTTGTCAAGCCTCTAGTGGAACGCACTAGCATCCTGTAGAGCCTGAAGATGACGCGCTATGCAGAACCATTGACATGATGCTCAGTGACTCCTCTGCTTACCACACCAATTTATCCGAGTGTTTGGGTTTTCACTTAAGACCCAGGGACAGCTGAAACCAGCAATGAAGTTTGTATTCACTTAGTGTGACCACACAAAATAAAGACAAAGGAACGCTCACTTCCTGCACAGTGTTCCTATGGTCAGATCAAACACAATACAAGAGTATGTGTGAGTGTGGGTGCGTGTGTGTGCATGTGCGCATGTGTGTGTGTGCACCTTATTACCCTGAGCAACAAGAGGTGCCATGGGACCAAAGACAAGCCATATATATATTCCCCCTAAAAGTGCATGCTTCAATATAACTGTACAAGTACCAATGAATAGCCAAGCACAGCTAGAATTACCACTAAAAATGAGGACCCTGGTACTTGAAGATGAGGCAAAACAATCTAACGCAGGGAAATTAGGAGAGCAGAAAGGGCCAGGAATCACTCTGTGTCAGAGTGGAGAAAAATGCCGCCGTCAAGGCCCTGATGGGAGGTTGGAAGTGAGGTGTGTGGGAGGCACTACAGACAAGGAGACCCAGACAGAGGCACACAGCCTCAGGATGTTGGTGTTCCTGTGAGCACAGCTGGGCTGGGGGTAGCGCTAAGTCCTGGACTACAGCTTCTTACAGAAGTCTATGTGACGTGGCTCTGTGCTGTGGTGTCAGTGTGGGGAGGGAGACTCCCCCTCCAGAGAGCTGCCCCACAAAGCCTTTGTAATTTGTGTCTGTGGTCAGGCACATATAAGAACCACACATCAGACTTCAACCTGGAGCTGTACCCTTACAGATAATGTTAATAGCTCCAGATGAAGAGGCAAGGATAGAAAGAGGAAGGTGAATTGATTCTTACAAAGCCAAATCCAGAGAAACTGAGGTCCAACTCCTACTCTATAATTCATTTCCTCTAATCAGCACAATTTCCACTGCATAATTGCCATTAATCTACACTTAATTTTAGCCCCTTGGAAAGTGAATTCCTATTTCCTATCTAGTACTCTACAAAGTGCTTTCGATACTTTACTTCTGACACCAGATGTGTTTTCTTATTCCCCCAGACCCACTGATTCTCCATATCTGGGTAAATGCCTGGTGTCTTAAACTTTAATGTCACTCTGTTGCTATCCACCTGGCAAGAAAATCAGGTCCCACAAGTTGAGGACTCAGTGCTGTTGGACCATGCCCACCTAGGATGCCAGGTGTAAGCCTGCATAGTCTACTGCGCTTCTGAACATTAAGTTAGACATTGGAAGTGCTCAGGACTCTTCATGGAGTTTACTAATTTGTGATAGTAACTCAGGACACAGTTTGCTTCGCAGAGTATTATAAAAGGATACAATGTGGGAGTGACGAGATGGAAAAAGTGCCAAAGGCAAGCTGCACACAGGGGCATGGAGCTTTGCAAGCTGTGGGCACAAGCGTAGCGCTTTTCTAAGGACAGTTCCCATCTGCCAAGCCAGCAGCTCTTGGAACCCTGTTCCTGTGCTCTTGCTCTTAATTTTTGTTTTGTCAGGACTTCATGAAGTCCGCACTGCAGTGGCACACTTCAGTGCCCCTCCCATTCTTTGGCCAGTGAGGAACTGGAAAGTTCAGTGTTTGCTCTCCTGGGAAGCAGCCCTGATATTGCCCTTATCTAAGGGTCTAGCGTCATCATATCATTATAAAATGATCTGTTAATATGAACAACAAAGTCTGTCCATTGGATGTTGCTATTATGTAGGAGACTCCCCATGGTGTTGGAATTCTGTATCAAGAATAGAACCAAAGATAAAATACATGTACTTGTCCTAATGACTCATGCTTCAGTGTAGCTGTAAATGGACCAATGACTAACTAAAAACAGTTAGTATTACCACTAAAGATGAGGACACAATTACTTCAAGATGAGGCAAAATAATCTATTGGAAAAGAGACAAACATCAGCTGAGGCTACTGTCAGTGCTTTGTATAGAACTCTTACCCCATTGCCATCACTGATTTTTAAGGACTAGGGATACTGATCCTAACCCACTTCACTCTTTCTTTGGAAAGTTAAAAATATGGATTTGAGGGGTGTTGTGCAAGTAGCAGCGAGAAGCAGGCAGACCCTATTTTTCCACAGTGATTCCCAGGTCCTATATTTGACATTCTAGATAATAATCATGTACCATGATTACAGATTTCAACAGAGAAGGGGTTTGACCCAGGAAGAAACCAAGAGCAGCAGAGATAGCAAACACTTGACTGAAATATGAGCCCTGGCTCCTCTGCTTTTAATTTTAAGACCTCCGTGTAGTGTGCTGTGTAGAAGAACTGTAAGTTGTTTTTCCTTTCTTTGATTGCTCCTAATTCATTTGCCACTAGTCTCAGCACCCCAGGAGGATAGAAATAACCTTATTTCTGCAGTCTCAGGTTTCCTTCCTATGAGTAGTTGAAGAAAGAAGAGAAAAATGTGTTTTATTTTCTTTATGAAGCTATCATAGGATTTGTAGCCATGTATCTAAAGAAATAAGTGACAAGAAGTTGCGGAATACAAGCCATCTACAACGCAATGAAATTTCGCAGGGGGGAATAGAAAATGAAGGCAACCACGAAGATAAGGTTTGACGGGGAGAATTTCAGCTCCCCAACTCAGTACAGCTATGATCTTCATTCTTATCAATTATTTACAGCAGGAAGATCTACATTAAAATTAATCATGAAATTCTGGATTGCTTCTTCACATTAATAATGAAACAACTGCACTAAATGCAAACAGACACCAATAAGAGAATATGAAATAGTGCTTGACATGCAAAGGGAAAAGGCCTACTTAAGTGAAACATAAAGAGGCTAATTGTTGCACTATTGTAAGGGTTGTGGTCCGTGACCCCAAATGAGAGACTTTCCCCACCAAAAAATGTTGGTGTCTGTGTCACATGCAGTTGTTACATTTAGAGATCCATACAGGGCTCTCCAAACCCTTGAGGACCAGGAAGTCTGAGGATGATTTGCACCACTGTGGATGGGCTTATTACAATTTTGGAAGGATGCATGTATAGGATGCCTTGTCCAAGCTCAGTACAGCAAACACACGCTCTCTGAAGGAATGCTTCTCCCTTCTGCCTCTCATTTCCACACAGCATGAGCTTCAAGTAGCTTTTCCTGTCTCACCATGCAGTCTTAGTCATCTCTGTCAGTAATGACTGGCCCCTTTTAAAATTTTCAGCAACAGGTTATTTTTCTTACAGTATTATACCATTAGGCTACGTGGTAACGTAAAGTCCTTGCTGCTGCTGAGCTCATTTTTCTTCTGTTTCATCTGAGGGTGTTGCAGTTATAGTAGCTACACTCAACCTTCTCTCTCTCAAGGCAGGTTTTGTGCCATCTCTTTTGCTATATATTAAAGAATTTCGGTAATCCTACAAGGTGGATTCAGCATGTGCCCAAACATCTGCTTGATAAGAATTTAAGAACTTTGAAGACTAATCTTTTAGAAAGAGCCCAAATGGCGTATCAGGAAATGTATAGAATTTCACACAAGAAGATCAAAATGTGCGTTAGCCCCTTCCCACTTTGGAGGTTTTGGAACAGTAGTTTAATTGCACCGATCCTTGGTTTTCTATTCTATAAATGGAGAAAGGACTTGCTGGTCCCATCTCACAGGACTAGCTTGTTAGCTGAATATCAAGGTTCTATATATTGTAAGAAGTCACACCCACCTAAATAAGTAGCTGTTTGGCATAGTGAGTGAGGACTTGGGTTCTGGTTCATACCACTTGGATTTGAGTTCTGGCAGTGCCATTGCCTATGACAGCATTAACTACTCAGTGACTTTAAAAATCTCAGTGTGCAAGAGAGAAATAGCCTAGACAACCCTCAAAATATCACTAGAAATCAGTGAGGTTCCCTATGAATAGCACCTAGGAAAGTTTTAGTAAATAAGTCTCTGGAGGGTAAGCAGGACCGTCAGCTTAAGGGCCAACTTGAAGGAACCCTGTCATTGGTGAAGCCTACTTCTTGGTGTATCTGGGTGGATCATGGCACCATAAGCTTGAGCAACACGTTTCAGGTTCCTTCCTCCATGGCACTGCTCCTCTGCATTACAATGTGGCTGTCACAAACCAAGCAACTTTGCTCCATTCAACCTTTTGGCCAAGGCAGCCATTGACTGAACCCTAGAAACCATTTGCCAAAATAAACTTCTCCTGCTTTATGTGAGCCAGGCACTCTGTCATAGGCATGAAAAAGCAACTAATACATAAGAGCCAAGTAACTATTGATTTATATTACATTAGGAAATAACTAAGAATAGGCTTCTATATCTTTTAAATCAGGAGCTAGCACAGGGTTAAGATCTTAGTAGATGCTATTATTTTTCTGAGAGGACAGGCTGTTAACTGTAGTGGTGCATATGGTTGCCCTTCCCACTGGTGAGAAGAGCCTTTTTTCTACTACTGTCACCAACTATTGACAGGCATTCTACAGTACAGCTTGTACATAATCATTTGTGCAAAGTTATGCATATGTGCATTCCATCATGCTGTCATCAGAAAATTAAAAATTCCTCTAGAAACAATTTACAGTCTCAAACTGAGGAAAAACCTGATTTTATATTGAAATTAAGAGGTACATAAGTTCAATCCTTGTTCTGTATATGGTCACCAACCAAATGTTTAGTGATAAAATTTCACAAACATTGAGGGGAAAGGATTCGCACTGATACCTTTAAAAAATACTTCACCAGGGCCGGGTAGATAGCTCAGCATAATAAACTCCTGCCTGAAGAGCACAAATACCCAGGTGTGACCCAGTGCTGTATACCATGCTGGCCCCAGAACACCAACTCGCTGTGCCTACCACTGAAACTGGCATGGGAGTACATGCCTGTAATCCCAGTGCTGGGGAGGCTGAGATAGGAAGATCACTAGGAGACCAAGCTGTGTATTGAGATCCTGTACCAAATAAATAAGTACAAGATTAAAAGAATAATTAACCAAAAAAAATCACTTTACCAAAGGTGAATGTTCCTTCTATATTTTTTGTTTAGGAAAATCCTGGTCAAAGATAAATATGTCTCTTATATTCTGCTTTGCTGGAATATCTCCATTTTCACATTTGTATGTGTCAGGTAGTGGACCAGGATAATCTTCCATTGAGGTTGGTGCCACCATGATACAGTCATCTTCCAAAAGCCCTAAATCTAAGCCCCTTGGGTTCCAGGGTGGAGGAATGCTAGACCTAAATCACAACAAAGGCTTAAATGCCTCCTTATATTCTTCTCTTTTTGAGGTCTAATGCAAATTACACCTTAATCTATCCCAATTTTAGCATTTAGGATTTAGGAAGAGAACTCTTGCAGCAGACCTTGAATGACAGCAGCAACCCCAGAAATTAGTTTGGAAGAATATATGATCAGATATACAAATGCATCTCATAGGCAATGTCACCTGGTAGCCACTTCCTTTACTGGAGATGGGGCAAAGCTGATGGCCACCAGCCACTGAGAGGATGCGTTGTCTCCTTCCATACAGAGCTACAGTTGACAAAGGGGAGTCAACAAAGGGATATGGAGGTAGGACAGCATGGTCATGGGGTGACTCGGAACCTCTGGCTCTGCAGCTGCTGCCTTGGAATAGCCAACTGCACAGTGGCAGCTCCTGACACTGGCGTGGAAGGCAGATGAGGGACAACCTGAAACCTGGCAGGGAGATGAGAGCAGATCCAGCCATCCAAGGAAGTTGCAACCTCCTTGGTTTTCATTCCATTTTTATATATCCAACAGCCTAGTGTAGAGCAAGTCCAGGGCAAGATGACTGCAAAGCAATCTCAAGAAGTCAGGAAAAGTTGCTGAATATTTCCTTTGGTTTTCAAGAATCTACCATGGGTCAGAAGGTAGGGCTGGGTGTGAGAAACCAGCAGTGAAGACACTAAGAAACTGAAGAGTAGCGAAGGAGAATTTAACTCAGTTTCTGGGTTTCTCTGAGTGTCAAGAACCTGTTGGAGGTTCTTAGGACCATTGTCTAATTCATCCTGTGCATGGCTTTGCCCCTGTCATGTTTCCTAACTTTTCTGCTTGCTGTCTCTTCATTGTTTAATCCTTAGGTTCTTGATTTCCCTTTAGCTGTGTTATGCCTTTCCCTTTTTATGTCTTCTTTTGCATTGTTACACTAGGAGACTATATGATGTTTACAATGCACGTCTGGTTTATTTCACTCATTAGTATATCTTCAAGACACATCCACTTATGTATGAAGGCTTCTAGTTCATCATTCTTTATAGCTGAGTAATATTCCATTATATAAAAATATCAAATCATTTTTAACCATTCTTCAGATGATGGGCATTTTGTTTGTTTCCCAGATCTGGCTATCACAAATTGTGCTGCTATGAACATAGGTGCACAGATATCACTATGATATCTGTTTTCAAAAATCGGAAAATTCCCAGTAGGAGAATAGCTGGGTTGAATGGGATTTTCATTCCTAATTTTGTAAGGAGTCTTCACACTGCTTTCCATAATGGTTGTGCCAGTCTGTATTGTGTGTTCTAGGAGTGGAAAGGGGAAGGTAGGGATGGCTTCATGAAGAGATTGACTTGAATGTAAAATCAGGAACTAAATGTAGAAGCTGAGGTGGTAAAAGCAACAACAAGTTTATGGTTCTAAATTAAGAATGAAGTGTGTTTACAATGACTATCACTAAGGCACTATCCAGTGTGCACTTGCTTGTTCTGTGCTCTCTGACACCACATTGTTACCACTGTGATCTTTAAGTTAGTTGGTTGGTGTGTGGAAGACTGAACTCAAGCTCAAGACACCTGTGTAGGTCTTCCTTCTCCCCACTGATGCTGCCATCTCCCCTTGACATTGAGTGAGAACCTAGTGCTTAAAGTCATGTGGGTCAGAACACTCACTTAGTCTTTCTCAAATCTCTCTCTCTCTCTCTCTCTCTCTCTCTCTCTCTCTCTCTCTCTCTCTCTTCATTCCATCTGTCTGGCAGGTCTCTATCTTTGGCATCGAAAATGTTCCCGGAATTTTCCTTCTGTGCCGGGCCTCATCACATGGTTTCATGTAAGGCACCACCAGAATTATTACAAAGCCTCCTAATGGAGCTCTCTGTTTGTATCCTAATTTTCCTGCAGTCTGTTCACCACAGAGTAGGTAGAATGAAGCATCTAAGACCTAGCTCTGACAGCCTTTTGCTGAAAGTCCTTTCACAAGTCAGCATTGAACTCAGAGTAACACCCAGTTCTCCAACACTTGTGCTTAAATTGTATGTGAGATGCTTCTTGTTTAACTCACAGGTGTCTCCTCTCCTCTAGGCCCTTTGTAATGGGGTCCAACAACACAGAACCCCTCCTCATCCCAGGATGCTTCTGACATAGTCCTTCACAAAGCCCTTGCATCGGCAGATCTCTTCCTGAATTAATCTTTTGCTGTTAAATATTTGTTTAAATTTCAGCAGCTGAGGGAGGCTTTCTTTAGCTATATGTAAATCTCATCCCATTCACTCCAGCATTCTCATTCCTCTTCCTGGCATTGGTCATCTTCAGTAAACAAGATGATCTAATTATTTAATTGTGTTATTTTCCTGTTCTCAATGTTGAAATGTCACTATAGTATCTTCAATATTTAGAAAAGGGACTCATCCATAGCAGCTACTGTGTAGATAATAAACAATAAATTATATTTTGTTTATTCATAGGTCTATTTGCTACTATATGAGCTTCTCAAATCACAGAAGTTTCTGTTGATTTTACGTTTTAATCATTATCATTAATCATAGGGTATGATTCACTTTGGCCTCCATGTTTGGGACACAATATGGAAATGAAAATGGTAGGTTTTTTGTTTGTTTGTTTGTTTGTTTGTTTGGTGAGACCAGGGTTCAAACTCACGACCTTGCACTTACCAGGCAGGCACTTGTGCCACTGGAGATGAAAGTGTACAGTTAACTTTAAGAAGTTATGGCATAGAAGGATTTCACTGGATTGATTATAAAGAAGATTGGTGAGATGAAAGGGAGGGAACAAACTTCTGTTGAAGATTTCTTGTCTGGCTCATAGGTGTTTTAAAGATAATCTGTAGAGATAGGAATGATTTATGCCTGGGTAAGAGACAACATAGCTCAACAGCAGGGGGTGCAAATGTGTTACCTACATTCACTCATCTATATAACAGAGATCTTATACTTCCCCAAATGTCACCCGAGGCTCCTATAAATTGAAGCTTCCTGATCTCTGGAGCAGATTGTTTCCAGAGATAAAATGTCTCCAAGTTTGCTTTAAAGTTCAGGCTGGCTTTTTCTTGCTCTTGCTTTGTAGATTTTATCTCTTCTGAAAACACCATTGATCCCGCAGTCAAATTTTAAATTTCAGAAGTATTTCAATTCTCATAAAAACAGTTACTAGTCTTTCCTACTTCTCTGGTGCTTTTGTCTTTTGCCCTATCATGAACATTTCCTTGATTATTTCCGTATTTTGGTACTTATGATTAAACTAAATCATCATCTTTATTTAATTTGCCAAAGCTTGTGGGATCCGGTAGCATACCAGATGTGAGCAATTAAATTCCTACCAAAGGACACCCCAATCAGCAGCACAGGAGCTCCAGGCTTGCTTATTAAAGTTTCTCTTTGCTTTCTCCAAGTTTACGTCTGGTGGTTGCTTTGTGGGAAAACTGACCCAGCACTCCCCCAATCTCAATTGATCTTTGAAGTTCTCTGCTTCTGTTCACTGAGTCAGAAATGGAACAGTTATTAGTTCTGAATTAGAAATTCCATTAGTTTTCTTTCCAAACAAGATATACGCTTTAAGCCTTCTCCCAGCAGACTCTGCTCAGATTCCACAGTCAGAGTTAACAAAGGAAGGCTTCAGCAATCTCGGCTATCCATCTGAAAATTGCTCACACCGTCTTCACGGACAGCAGGCAGAGAAGCACCCAGCAGAGGGCATCCTGATTATGACAGCGGCTGTGATGAAGAAAAAAAGAAGGAAAAGTAATTAGAATTAAATAAATAATCTGTGCTATCCATGATTGGAGAAAGGGAGAAATATTCCATTTAATTTTATAAGAGGAGCATGGAAGAAGTATTGTGAGGAAGCGCCTCATTTATAGCATGAATAAAGACCATCTAACTTTACAATGATCTCTGTGTGCATAAATTTGGCGGAGGAAAAGCAAGTGCTTGATTTTGTTTTTTTCTGGGGACCAACTTTGTGCACAACAGTGGTGGTTTTCTAGAAGGGGCTCAGAGTGTTTGGGGCAGCGCCAGTCAGCAGGTCACTGGGAAGTAAATTATGTCAGGGGCTTGGAAGATGAAGCAGAGTAAAGAGAGCACAGGCAAAGTGGACCCTAAGTTTTAAGGAAAGCTAGGAAAGTGAGAGCAAGCATTGTGTCTAAACACCACACCAAGATGGTACAAGGGTGAGGAAGCAAGAAAACACAAGTAAGAAGAGTTTAAAGTAACAGACGCCAGGGCCAGCCAAAAAGCTCAGCAGATAACAGGAGCAGGGGCTGGAGGTTGCATCCATGGGCACGCTGTGCCGGCCCCACCCATGGGGCATGCTGAGACATCAATGGAGATTGGGCGTTGTGGTGTGTGCCTGTAATCCCACCTCTTGTGAGGCTGTAAACAGGTGGATCACTATGAGTCTGATCTAGTAGTGAGACCCTGATCACCCTGTAGACCCTTCCCTAAAATATAATAAATAAATAATTAAATAAATACATAAATAAATAAAATACATCTAAAATATGTTTTATGCTGGTCATTATGCCACCTACGTATATTTATCACACTTAATAAGAATTTGCGATTGACCATCGGTCTCTCTGCTGGGCATAAATCTAACACCTTTTAAATGCCAGGCATTCACTCTATTACTGAGCTAAATCCCCAGCCAAGATTTGTTTCTTATAAAAGAACATGTAATTTTCTAAGCATTTTAACTGTTTTACAAGCTGAGGGAACCTGAAAAGTTTCAGTGAATCACATTTCAGTAATCATGATTTGTGTTCATTTATGAACGAGGATTCTGAGATTAGGTTGGTAAATTTGGCCTAAAGATACTAACAATAATGATGCTACTTAATGGGACAATAAAATTCAAGCTTTATGATTTTTTATTCTAGTTCTCCAACAAACTTAAGGGAATTTAAAGGATGTTATCTTGTGTTTGTAGGCCTCTATTTTCCTAGATTTATAAATAGGATTGAAATTATTTATTTATGTGGACCTTTGTTGGATAAATGTTCCATGATTTTTCCATGGTCACTTCTAGAAATTATGTCTCCAAGATCGAATTATAGATTATTGAAACTTAAGGGATCACATCAATCCCGTTATTTGGCTCAAGCACTAACAATTATAGCGAAATTTATCTAATGCACAATTTGTAGACCCTAAGTTTACGCCAAGCTTTTCCTTGAAAATATATTCCACTTATTTGGCCATGTTTTTAAATGTAGATTTTCTCTGATATTTAGATATTAATTCTTTATTTTATTTTGCAGAACTGGGATTGAAACTCATGACCTTGCACTTGCCAGGCAGGCAGTTGGGCCATGGAGCTATCTCACCATATAGCTAATATCTATCGATAACATCTATCACCCCTAGATATTAATCCTTTGAACTAAATAATACACTGAACATTTTGCTATTGTCACATTATAGGGGAACTCAATACTTCAAAGCAGAGTGGATTTCCCAGATTCACAAATCAACCCAAAGTGAATCAAAGATCAAAACCTATTTTGCAAAGCTATAAAATTCTTAGAAGTGTATTTTAATGCTTTATGACTCTGAAGTAAGTTATGGCATTAGATGCAAACAAAATACAATTAATGAAAGAATTACCCAAGTGCAATTCTAAGATGAAGAGCTTTTTGGCTTCATCCCTGAAGAGGTCTTTGTAAAGGGAAGAGGTGAGTCAGAGAATGGGCGAAATGTTCACTTTG
>PVKN010025677.1:0-14043 GCA_004027915.1 Capromys pilorides
TGTGCAGTGCTGAATAAAGTTCTCCTTTGTATACTTTTATCTTTATCCCAGTAAGGTCCTATAGTAGGCCTTTAGTAGGTTTAGCTATAATTTTTATCTGATCCTCAGTAAGAATTTTCCAGTGCACTTTATTCACCTACAGGAAAAAATTCCTGTTCTTTTCCAGTTTAATAGATTTCTGTGCAAATATGTGTAATTCACTGTTAGTTACTTATTTTTCAAGTCAAAACAACAAAACTTCTACTTTAAAAACACTGGGACTTCTAAACACACATTTATAATATTTCATAACACTTTTCTCTTTGGTGCCTTTTGTTCTGTTGTCTACATCAACTTCCAGGTAAGAAGCTTGTTGTGACTTACACCTGAATGCTCCTGCCTAAAGTCTCATGAATTCATGCATGGGGACTCGGGAAATGATGAGCTCATGGGTATGTGATACTGGAGCACGGCTATGTTATGTAGGGTGGGTGCACTAGCTTGTTTAGGGAATTTCTGGGAACGATGACAGATGTCACCAAACTGGGTGTGGGTGACACTGTAGCCTGGCTGGAGAAAAAAGAAAGAGGTCATGCCACTTCCCACCTACTCCGCCATGAACCATTTCTCTTCTGCTATGATCCCCTGCCATACCACCTGCCTTGCAACCAGCTACTATAGACTGAAACCTCTACAAACTGTGAGCAAAAGTAATTGTTTCCTCCCTTATCTTGGGGGTGTCAAGCATTTTGTCCCAGCAATGAGAAAAGTAACTAGCATGCATCCCAACTTCTATATAATTGAATTTCTTCAACAAATGAACTCTGAGATTGTGGGACTCAGAATAAGAAGATATTATAAGCAATTGTAAGCAATACCCCATACGGAATGAGAAGTCAACTAGATACATTTCAAGATGTGTGTGTACACAATACAAAAGCACACTAAAATATGTATAATCAGAAAAGCACATTGAAATTTTCAAATATATATAAAAACATACTTCAATGTGCAAAATAATAATATATCTAATATAGAAAATCATGGGCTTTGTCGGATGTTGTGTGACACACAGTAGGTTCTCTCCTCAACAGCCTGCTGCTCTGTAGTGTTTGCCACCATGAGCCGCAGCTATAATGAGGAGCTACAGCTCCTGGAGAAGCTCAATAAGAACTGCTGGAGGAGAAAGAAGGGCTTTGTGCCTAAGATGTGGGTAGAAGGTGTTTTCTATGTGAATGATGCTTTAGAGGAATTAATGTTTGAGGAGCTAAGGAATGCCTGTTGAGGAGGCAGTGTGGTGGCTTCTGGTCCAGCCATGAAGCAGATTGGCAACGTGCAGCCCTGTATGGAATTCTTCATCAATCCATTGGGCTCCCTGATGTCCACATAGGTTATGGGTTTGCTATTGGGAACATGGAAGCTTTTGACATGAGTGACCCAGAAGCAGCGGTGTCCCCGGGCAGTGTCAGATTTGATGTCAACTGTGGTGTCCACCTGCTGAGAACCCACTTGGATGAAAGCAATGTCCAACCTGACAAGGAACAACTGGCCCCACCAACGTTTGACCATATTCCTGTTGGGCTGGGATCCAAAGGGGACATCTTGATGAATGCCAAAGACCTGGAGGAGGCCTTGGAGATCGGTATCAACTGGTCCCCGTGAGAAGGCTATCCCTGGGCTGAGGACAAGGAGCACTATGAGGAGTATGGAAGGATGCTGCAGGCGGACCCCAACAAGGTCTCAGTGAGGGCCCAGAAGAGAGGCCTTTTCAGCTGGGGATCCTGGGTGTGGGCAACCACTATGCAGAACTCCAGGTTGTGGGCTAGATCTTCAATGAATATGCTGCAAAGAAGATGGGCATCAACCACAAGTGGCAGGTGTGTGTCACGAGCCACAGTAGCAGCTGGAGCCGGAGCCACCAATAGCCACAGATGTGCTGGTAACTATGGAAAAGGCCATGAAGAGAGACAAGATCATACTCAAGGACCGGCACTTGGCTTAAGCTGGGATCTCCACCCCAGAGAGCCAGGACTACAAACGGATTGGCAGCGGCTGGCAGCTGTGCCTGGGCCAACCGCTCGTCTGCCACTTTCCGAACCCGCCAGGCTTTTGCCAAGGTCTTTGTCTGGCTCTTCTCTCACTGCTGGGACAAATACCCACCACTCAAAATGAAGGAAGGAAAGGTTTATTTAGCTCACAGTGACTGGACGTTTCATAGTGTAAAACAGCCTGAATTACACAGCAAGACCTCAGAGCCTCGTCAGCTCAGGAGAGAGGGTCAGTGCCTCTGTCTTCTCCAAACATCTCCTCTCTGCCCCAGGCAGCCTCAATCACAGACACCGCTGCCCCACGCTACAGGGTCTGGAGGAGAGGCAGGGGCGCCACGTGTCCAGAAGGACCCTCTCCCCACTTCCGAGAGACCACAGAGCACCTGCTGCCAGTTTAACGGTTCATGCTTCTCTAGCCCAATCCCTCAAGCCCTGCCCTGGTCCTTTGGCCCTTCCCCCTTGAGCCCCGCCCTAGTCCTTTGGCCCTGCAGCTCAAGGTACTAGCTGACCTCCAGCCACAACCGCCCCATGACTTACATGAGGCTTTTGGGGGAATGACTAGATACAAACCGCAACAGTCTTCAACACAACCCCAGATGACCTGGACCTGCATGAGACTCACGATGTCTCCCACAACATTGCCAAAGTAGAGCAGCACGTGGAGGATGGGGAGGAGTGGACACTGCTGGGGCACCAGAAGGGGTCTACCAGTGCTTTTCCTCCACACCACCCACTCATCACTGTGGACTACCAGCTCACCGGACAGCCTGTGCTCATTGGTAGGGCCATGGGGACCTGCAGTTATGCTCTCACTGGGACCAAACAGGCATGACTGAGACCTTTGGAACCACCTGCCCTGGTGTAGGCCAAGCATTGCCCAGAGCAAAATCTCTACATAATTGAGATTTCCAGGATATCTTAGACAAATTGGCAGATATGGGAATTGCAATCAGGGTAGCCTTTCCCAAACTAGTTATGGAGGAGGCTCCTGAGTCCTGTAAGAATGTGACCGATGTGGTGAACACGTACCAAGGTGGCAGAATCAGCAAGAAGGCCATTCAACTGAGCCAATCGCTATCCTCAAAGGGTAGGGACCCTAGGCCTGTGGACCGCCTGACCTCAGCCAGGTGGACGCAGACTGAGACACTCCAGACACCATGGAGCTCCACGATGTGTGGCTGTGGCTGCCCGTGATGAATGGCTTCCTGCAACTAGGTGATAACAGCATCGTCCAGAAGGAGTTGTGTGGCCTCTTACTTATCCCAAAAATTTTCAGGAAAATCTGTTGGGGGCAGAACATGTAAGTCTTTAATCAGGATAAACTGTTCACAAAGCCCTTTTCATTCCCAGTAGATGTCAAGAACGTTCTATTAAACATTGGTTTGGCAAAAAGAAAAAGAAATAAAGCATGATAAAGAAATCAAGATAAGAATTAAATAATAACCTATATAAAGTATAGGCAAATATAGAAGTAGCTTTTTGATAAACTCTTTCCTCTTTAAATAAAAACAGTTGCTTTTCCTTATGATGACCAAATTCATGCAAGTATTTTTAAAAATAGGCAGAAAAAGCGCTCTTACGTGCAGACTGTTGCAACAGATGCTGTTATGTGAGCTATTTTATTTCATTCCAACAACTCTTCAAGGTAAATAGAATGAGATGGAGTGCCAGAAAATTTCCATCTCCAAGATCATGACAAATGCCAGGACTAGGTCGTAAACCCGGGCATCTCTGGGACTCACACGAATACTCTGTTGGCTATAGCACGCTGCTTCTTTTCAAACAAAGAATGGAATTCCTGGAGTCTCCATGCATGGATATGAATGCTTGCAGGAGATGATAACCTAAAGCTCAGTCAGTAGGACGGGCGGGTCATTGAGTTCTAGCCAGATGTGGCAAAAACTCAAGCGTCCATAGCAGGGCTGCAGCAGGACACGGAGGGAGTAAGAAAGACAGCAACTATGTTTATTAACATTTCTAATGTGATTGCTTCAGTGAGCTGGAGAGAACCTAAGACTTGCGCAGCTCAGTGCATCTGGCTTCAGCCCCAACAGTAGCCCATTTTGATGAAGCAGGAATTAAATCCACAAATGTAAGAAACTGTAATAGTTTATCAAATTTCTTCCTGCTGTTATGAAAAATAAGGTTGTGATAAGGAATGAGATTAAACCCTTTAAAAATCAAATTTAGGTTGAAAGCAAGACAGAGAGTGGCAGACACCCTAGCCTGCCGGAGGGAGCAAAAGTATCAGGTCTAATTCTTAGGAAATGGTTTGGGGAAAGAAAATCTAATTCTCCATGTCACTGAAAAGTTACAAAAATTAGAGAAGTTCCAAACGTTTGAAAAGTACTGACCTGTAGCCCCTTCTCAAGTCACAGACATAGTGCCTTCATATATGCAATGCTCAGCATACACTGGGGGAGTCCTGTTCACCCCAGAAAACCCCATTGAGGACTCCCAATAGAAACAAAGCCCTGCACTCATTTAATCTTAAGTTTCTAAGTGGGAAACCTCTGGCACATAGGAGAAAATTATACCACTAAAGAAACTAAGTGTTTTGAAGGCCATATGTAGATTTGACCAAAAATATTTTCCAGCACTTTCATAAATCTACATTTCATTAATTTCCAACTATTCTAATAAGCTATTCAATAGGAACTCAAGCATTACCCATTTATTTCCAGACCCTGATTCCTCTAGCTTCCATGAATCTTTCTCTAACTCCTCTAGCATATATCAATGTCTACTTTTATAAAAAAAATTATTCCTTTACTGGAGATTACATTCAGATCCTTAGTTCTCAGCTATAACTTCAATCCATTTTTAATTTTACTTACTTTTAGACAGTCTTGCCAAGCTCCTACAATGTCCACACTGGGCTTGAACTTGCCGCCTTCTTGTCTTAGCCTCCCAGAATGCTGGGATTACAGGCCTATGTAACATAATTTTGGGGACATTGTACCTGACTCCTTTCTCAGGTAAAACTACACTATCTATGCTTTAACTGTCTGAGTTCCTGAGTTGGATTTCCTTAACCTTTTTCTGATTGTGTCAAAAGTTGCCCATTGCCGAGCTTTAGTTTTCATAATGATACTACTTCAGTGTAGTACTAGTAACTTTACATGTTACAAAAATATTTTTTTCTGAACAGTGCTAACAATAATTTTTTTGATATTATATGAAGAAAGGATAAAATTTGTCCATGACTTCATCTTCTCTTGCTTAGATTTTCCAGCTAAAACTCTCATAGACCAAAGGGGGATGTGAGCTGACCAGTCTTGCGAGAAGTAATGGAAACTCTTCGTCATAAAATAAGACCACTGACAAAACTATCAAAACCAGCTTTTTTATGATCTTGGAAATCAACTATAGACTTTCACCAATTTTTTCAAAAAGCAGGTAATGTTTGTTTATGCAAGAAATTTCATGTTATGTCTGTTTCTGTTTTATAAGACTCTTTTGGACATTTTCTTGTATTGAGTAACTAGTTGAAGATCACAATTCACAATATTGTTATAAATAATAATGAGTAATAACTTGTTCTTTTATTATGTAGTTATGAAAACATGTTTTATTTTTCCATAAGATAAAGGGAAGAAAGCTAGAAAGCTTAGCAGCTTTTTAACCTGCTGTGTTCCCATGTGACCATGATAGCTTTCAGCATGAGTGAGAAGTCAGAGAAACTAGAATAGGTCACATAATGAAAGGGAAGACAGGAAAGGCAACATTATAAATTGCTTATAGATACATATAGATGTAAGCATCAAATATTCAAAAGAATCAAAATCCCACAGTTAGGATAGCTGTTATATCTATGGATAACAGGGAAAAAATGGCACCAGATTAATACAGAGACTATGACTCTAGAAGATTTTTTTCCTTTAAGGGTGCAGGTGTATCTCCCCTACCCAGCTTATCCTCTGTCTCTCTCCATCATAGTTTTCTTTATGTCTAAAAATGTTGTTCCCCGACTGATCACCATGGCTGGCTAGAGTCAGTAGTACTCACAAGATGCTCATCAAGGTCCAGGGGGTGAACAACAGCTCAACCACAGCAACCACTTCTCTTGACAGAGAAACCCATCAGATCAAATTCACCAAGAGGCACCATTTAGAATAAGAAGCAGTACAGTTTCTGGATCCCAGCACTGCTTGCAGCTCAGGTCATGAAGACCTTAAGAAAAAATTTTTTAAACCTTGAAGGAAAAATACAATGGGAGGGCTGGTGAGTCTAAAGCGCCTGCTTAGGCAAGCTTAGGCAACCACAGGGACCGTGGTTTGATCCCTGGCACCACATACTGTGCCAGCCCCACCCCCAGGGCAGGCTGAGCCAGCCATAATATATATATTTAAAAAAAAAAAAGAAGAAGAAAGAAAAATACAATGGCAGCAGTGGCTGCAAATCAGTACCTTGCCCAGCAGTCACTGCCCACCCCTATCTGTCCTTATTTTCCTCTCTCAAGCCCAGAGAGGAAGGTACAATTGTCAGTTAAGGCCACCATATCTTGAGAATTTATTCTTCAAACTTGATAGAGAAATAGAAGCTTTGCATGACAAAGAGAATCTCAAGAAACTCATGGCCATCAAACCTACATTGCAAAAAATACTGGAAGGAATTTTAAAATGAGGTCAACATCACCAAAGAGCCCAAAGGGGAAATACACCTAACTGGGAGTTAGACATAAGGAAAATAGAAAGGAATCAGTCCTAGGGGAAAAATACCATGACAAGCGGCAGTAGATACCTGCCTGTAATATGGTTCTATGTAAATGGTCCTAACTCCCCAAACAACGTAATCTGGCAGATTGTATCAAAAGCCAAAACCATCTACATGCTGCCTGGAAGAGACACACTTCATCCATACACACACACAGAGAGTGAAAGTTTGGAAAAGGATACTTCGCCCAGCTAGAGTGTAAAAGCAAACAGAATTAACCAGCCTAATACCAAAGGGAACTTCCAGCCAAAACTGACCACAGACTAAGAAGGCCAAAATTGGTTAATGGAACAATTCAACTGGAAGAGATAGCAATTATAAATATATATGCACTTAATCTCAGCACAGCCAGTTTCATAAAGTGAAAGCCTCTTGACATAACAAAAGCCAGGTACTATACCAATACAATAGTAGTGTGGGTTTTAACACTCTACAAATAGCACAACTAAAAAACAAAAGTGAGCAAAAAATCAGAGTTGAACCATATCCAATATTATGGTTTTTATCTAGTTGTCCCCCCAAAATTTCATGTAAATTATGGAGCTGTCAAGCACAGGGGTCCAGGGGCGGGGCCAAAGGACCAGGATGGGGCTTGGTGGGGTGGGGAGCCAAGAGAGGTGTAAACCATTAAGTTGACAGCACATGCTGTCAGAGGTTCCCCCCCACTCCGCCTCCAGGCAGTGGTCTCTGGGCAAATCATCATGGAGAGCACAGTGTCGGTACGGAGCGAATCATCCTGGACACGGCAGCATAGAGTCTCAAGGTCCTGCTACGTAATTCAGGCTGCTTTAAATTATGAAACCTCTAGTAACTGTGAACTAAATAAAGCTTTCCTCCCCTAAGCTTGCTTGTTGGGTATTTGTCCCAGCAACAAGAGAAAAGTAACTAAGACAGAATACCTTGTATTATATCTGCTCCTCTAGCAAAACCCTGACTAAAACACCTAACAGATATCTATATAGCAGTTTTTCTAGCAACAATGGAATACACATTCTTCACAGCAATCAGAAGAACTTTTCCTAAAATAGACTATAACTTAGACTAGAGAGCATTTTAATACAAAAGAATTGAAATAACATCTTGTGTGTCTTGTATCCTACCAGATCACAGTAGAATAAAGCTAGAAATTAACAGCAAGAGAAATCATAGAAAGGGCCAGCCAAATAGGTCAGTGGATTAAAGCACCTGCAGGCAGGCTCAAGGTCTGGGGGTTCAACCCCTTGGCCTGCCGTGCCCACCCCACCCCTGGGGCACACTGAGACCGCAATTGAGACTGGGCATGGTGACACACACCTGGAATCCCAGCTCTTGGGAGGCTGTAAACAGGCAGATCACTATGAATCTGATTTAGTAGTGAGGCCCTGAACACCCTGTAGGTCCTTACCTAAAATACAAAAAGAGAGAAATCACAGAGACTATGCAAACATATGGAGAATAAGTAATACATTCCTTAATAAATAGATTACAGAAGAAATCAGGGAAGAAATTAAAAAGTTATTAGAAGGGCCAGGGAGATCGCTCAGTAGCATAAGTGCTTGCCTGGCAAGCACAAGGTCCTGAGTTCAATCCCCAGTACCACAAAAAAAAAAAAAAAAGTTATTAGAATACAGCCGGTTACAGTTATTAATGAAATTAAAAAGTCATTAGAATATAGCACACACCTGTAAACTCAGTACTAGAAAGTCTGAGACAAGAGGATCACCCTTAGTTAGAGGTTAGCCTGGTCTACATAGTGAGTTCAAGGCCAACCTGAACTACATAGCAAGACCTTGTCTCCAAAGGAAACAAGAAATGAACAAAAAAGTTCCTGGAACAAAATGACAATTGCAAAACAACTTACCAAACTTGTGGGGCACAATAAAAGTAATTCTAAAAGGGAAGCTTATAGCTCTGAGTGCCTACATTAGAAAAATAAGTGCATTAACAAATAAATAACCTAATGGCATATCTCAAGGTACTAAAAAAAATAAGAGCACTCCAAATCCAAACCCTATAGAAGGAAAGAAATAATAAATAGCAGAGTAGAAATCAATGAAATTGAGGCTAAAAATAGAATACAAAGGATAAATAAAACCTGATTATTGGAAAGGACAAATAAGATTGGACCCTTCACCAAATTTACCTGAAGGAAAAAGAAAGACCCTTATCAATGTAATTGGAAATGAAGAGGTCAAATACAAAAACTCTCTTGAAAACTTATATTCCAATGAATTAAAGAATTCAGAGGAAACGAATAAATTTCTGAATACCGCCGGAGTGGCACGGCGGGGGGGGGGGGGGGGGGAGAGGGTCCTCTGCCAGTGCTTGCTGTCAGTTTAACAGTTGATGCCTCTTCTGAACCAACAGGATATAAAAACTCTGAATAGATCAATAGTAGGCAATAAAGTAGAGGAAGTCATAAAATCCACCAAGCCCAGACAAAATGGATTTGCCACTGAATTTTATCAGAACTTCAGAGAAGAGCTAATGGCAATACTTCCCAAAGTCTTCCATGAGACTGAACGGGGAGGAACACAGCCAAACTCATTCCTGAGGCCACTATAAGCCTGATTTTTAAAAATGTGCAAGAACTCAACAAAAACTGAAAACCACAGACCAATATATTTAATAGACATAGCCACAAATTCCTCTATGAGATAATTGAAAACAGAATACCACAAATCATTTAAAACACTATACACCAAATCAGCCTCATCTCAGGGATGCAAGGATGGTACAATATAAGCAAATCAATAAATGAGGTACATTATATAAATAAAATCAAACATTAAAATCACATAATCAGGGACCACCCACTTGGGACCACCCTCCTGTCCCTCTCTTGGACAGGAGCTTTCTTTCCCTCAATAAATATGTTCTGCTAATTTAAAAAAAAATAGTAATAAAATAAAATCACATAACCATATAATAGATGAAGAAAAATGCTTTGAAAAAATTAACATATATTCATGATAAAAATCCTGATGAGAATAGGTATAAATGAATCTTACATTGATCTGATAAAAATCATTTATAACAAATGTGGTTATGGCACAAAAAAGTACATGTGGATCAGTGGAATAAAAGATCCGGGAACAGCCCCACTCACCTTTAACTATCTGGCCTGTAACAAGGAACTTTACAAAGAGGCTGGAGAAAAGGTAGCCTACTCAACAAATCATACTTGGAAATTGGTTGTCCACATACAGAAAAATGGATCCAAACCCATATCTCTCCCCAAAATCAAATCATAATGAATCAAACACCCAAATATAAGAACAGAAACAGGAAGGGCCAGCCAGATAGCTCAGCAGATGAAAGCACCTGCTTAGGCAGAGCGCAGTAGCCAGGTTTGATCCCTGGTGTGCTGCGCCATCCCTATCCCTGGGGCGCATTGAGATAGCGATTGAGACTGGGAGTGGTAGTGCATGCCTATAATCCCAATGCTTGGGAGGCTGAAAATAGGAAAATCACTATGAGTCTGATCTACATAGTGAGATCCTGTAGACCCTGTAGACCCTGTACTAAATTATATATTTTTTTAAAAAAGAACAGAAACAGGGAATGTGTCAGAAGATAAAATAGCACAACTTTAAAGACATAGGTATAGGCAAGGCCTTCCTGAGCTGAACTCTAATTGCACAACAAGGAACAAATGGAATTCAAAAATCAAATTGAAAATCTTCTACACAGAAAAGGAAAAAACCAAAAGGATAAAGAGAAATCCTGGGATGGTGACCCACACCTACAAGCCCAGCATTGAGAAGACTGATGCAGGAGGATCACATGGAGTTCAAAGGCCAGCCTGGGCTACATAGTGAACTCAAGGCCAGCCTAAACTATGTAGTGAGACCCTGATTAAAAGCAAAAGGAGAAGAGACAACCCATAGAATGCAAAAAAAAACAAAAGAAAATTTTGGCAACTAATTTTGTAAAAGAGGATTGATATCTAGAATACATTAAAAGCTTAAAAAGTTAGACCCCAGAAAAAGAAAACACCTAGTCAAAAATGGACAACTAAAATGAATAGATATTTCTCAAAAGAAGAAGTTGCTAGTTAGTACATAATAAAATGTGTAATGTCTTTGGCCATTCAGGAATTAAAATCAAAACAACACAACATATCACCTTACTTTAGTCATGATGGCTTTCATCAACCTCAAAACACAACAAACATTGTAGAAGATGTGAGAAGAAAGGAACCCTTCCACACTGCTGGTAGGAATTGAAACTAGTATGACTGCTATAGAAATCAGAAAACTAGGGTTAGAAATTCCCTGTGATCCACATATACCTCTTTTAGGTTTCTCCCTGAAAGAGTTAAATCCACCATACTGTAGTGACACATACATGCAGACCCATGTTTATCAAACACAATTCACAGTAGCTGCATTGTGGCCGTAGCCTAGATGGCCATCAATGGATGGATAAAGAAAAAAGTGTGCATGTATGTGTGCATGTGAGAGTGTGTGTGTGTGTGTGCGTGAGTGTGTGTATGTGTGTATGTGTGTGTTAGCCAAGCAGGAGGACAAAGGTGAGTGCTTCTAGGAAGATAGATAAATCTTGAGACTCTAACACTAAGTGAAGCAAATCAGACACAGAAGTTGAATATTGCATGGTTTCTTTTATATGAGAAACCTAAAGTAAAAATAATTTAAAGAATAAAATAAAGGACAGGCAGTAGGAAACAGGGAGGCGGCCCTTATGGAAATGGAGAAGGGGATGTGGGAAACAGGGTCTGGAGTAGGGGCCTGCGGAAAGGGGAAGAAGGAAAGGTAATCAAAAATTATCAAGATAAATATATGCATACTGATTTTCCTAAAGAAATACATTATTAGATATCACAAACACTGGTGTAGTCACTCTTCTCAGTAGGACCCAGAGTCAGACACCCTTTCCTGAAGGAGGAGGTACTTACTTGGGCCCATAGTTCAGAAGTTTCAGTCCACCGTTAGCTGTCTGAACCATAGAAAGGTACAGGGAAGGACCTGGGCAAGGAAAGCTGCTCTCATGTGTGGTCAGAGAGCAAAGTAGAGCAGCCAGCTAGGGATCAGGAGGCACCCTTGCATGCCGAGGCTGAGGGTCCACCTCCAGCTCACCTCCCAAGGGCATGTCCGCTGGTGCACCCCGTACCTCAGTCACCTTCCAAAAACCCTGCCTCTGAGCAAATGAGGAGAAATTCCAAAAAAACATGTACAAGTAAACAAAAAAGGATTTTAAGATTTTTCACTTGGAAGGGGAAGAAAGGGACTAAGACAAATCTAAAACACAGCAGTAAGGTTGTGCTGTATGACTGAGAAGTAAATGTATCATCTTTTTTCATATTGGTGACTACATTTGTATGTGGGAAATATTCTAAATAAAATGAAAGATGCACACATATGTGTGTGTATATACAGACATGTGAAATACACATCACTTTAACACACACACACACACACACACAGAGTCAAAATAAGCCTGACTGTACTCTGGCTGTATCATTTTGACTTTTAACCTCTCAGCTATTTCAAGTGTTTAGAGTAGAGAAATTAAAGCTGGAAGTGGCCCCTGGGGCACTGCTGTCACAGTGCTTCCTGGCTCTGTCTTGCGTCTTCGCAGAGCTTATTACATCTCACACAGATCTGGGCCCATCAAGATCATCAGAATTAGAGCTGCCCAGAAACTCTGGAACTGCTAGAAGGAAATAGAAGAAACACTTGAAGCCCAGCGCTGGCCAGTGGAGACCCAGTCCTGCGTGATCCAGCTCCAGGTGCTTCTGCCTCCGATGTCCACATCCGGTGGTCAGATGCCTGACTGAGAGGCTCCGGGAGGACCCCAGAGGAGGGTTTGACTGCAGACAGCAAGAGTAAGCGTGTGAGCCGTACACCCCCGCACAACAGCACAACTGAAGCAAGACAGGAGGATGGAGAGAGAGAAGAGAGAAGGGTAGATAAAGGAGAGAAAGAAAAAGAGGAGTAGAGAAAAGAAAGGAAGGAAAGACAGTGGAAGGAACCCTCTGAATGCCACATCTGCCCCTATAGTGGAAGGGCAAAGCCTAGCTGTTCATAATGGTACACAACAATTTTCTTCAGATTTTTATACATTTAGAAAGGAGAGATTCCATTAAAGTCAAAATCTTAAATAAATTTCCCAGAGTAAGCTGTCATTGTTTCCACTGAAGTATTCTCAGAAGAGCCAGCCCATGAAACAGGCTCCAGTTTTCCTCCACAAAGGGCTGACTTCTCTAGACCATATCTGAATACTGAATGAGTCGAGCATTTGAAGCTGGAATTTTTTCCTTTTTGTCCTTCTGGAACGAGATTTCCCTATATAATTCAGTCTATCTTTTTTAAAGCTTTTATTTCTTTATTTGATCTTGCTACACAGCTTGGACTTATAGTGATTCTCCTGTCTCAGTCTCTCTAGTGCTGGGATTACAGACAGGCACTGCCGGACCTGGTTTCACTGGCTGTCACAGCATGCACCGGCCCACACTGCATGTGGTACTGGGGATCAAACTTGGGTCCTTGCACTTGCCAAGAAGCCACTTAGACTGCTGAGCTATCTCCCCAGGCCCCCAGGGTGGCCTCAAACTTATAGTAGTCTTCCTGTCTCAGCCTTCCAAGTGCTGGAATTACAGGCATGCACCACCATCCCCTACTGAAACTGATAATTTAGAAGGTCTGATACTTGAAAACCTAAATAGAAATTCTGGAATCCCAAGTTTTCAAATTTATAGTCCCCAGTCATCTGTATCATATGAAAAGAATGGAAAATCTTACAAAACATTGGTCCTTGGAAGTGACTTAATTTCCTGTCTTGTAAAATGAGTTGAATAGCACTGTATATATCACTCTGTGGCTACTATGAAGATTAAAATAAGGTTAAAACTTAAAATAAAGTTGCAGTTTAGATTGTAACTCTACATTCCCCTTTCTCCCCTCAAGTCAGTAGAAAGCACTATGAAAACTCCTTCTGACTGGTTATGCAGATAAATGTGTGTATACATTCCAACATATACATTTATGTATCCTTAGGCATAGGATATATATGAAATATTTATCATAAAACATATCTATACATGTATATTCTTATGTATTTGCACATATTATACACAACACACTGCATACATGATAGTGGTATACAACTACACAGAGTTGAAAACTTCCTGTCATTGATACCCCAACATCACGCCACAAAGTGCTGCTCATGTGTGGTAATAATGGTATAAATCTGCTCTATTTCCACTTACATAAAAGTATAGCACATACCATTGCGTGCAGTTATTAATGAAAATAAGTGACTATGCTACTTGCTTACGCCTTTACTGTGCAATTCT
>PVKN010025678.1:0-15356 GCA_004027915.1 Capromys pilorides
TTACCTATATTTCTATTCTACCAATTACCACTCCGTGCATGCAAGTACTTTTTTCTGTCTTTCTCTTCTGTCTCCTGTGATATTGTTGTCTTTTAACTATTTTATTCAAATGCAGTAATCATACAATCCATTATACTCCTATAGCTGCTTTAGAGAATTATCTTATAGATTAAGAATAAGAAAAACAAAAGATGTTAATTAATTTATTTAGTCTTTATGAGATAGGATCTCACTATATAGTTCAGGCTGGCCTCAAACTCACAAGGATTGTTTTGCTTTAGCCTCCTCAGTGTCGGGATTACAGGTGTATGCCCCCATGCCCAGCACAAAATGTTATTTACATTACTCTCACTTAATTTTTCCTTGACACTTGTCTTAATATTTTACTCTCATTGCAGAGACAAAACACCTAATGCACAATGGGCCTGGGAGACAGCTCAGTATAATAAGTGCCTGCCTGGGGCAAATGCAGGGTCCTGAATTTAATCCCTGGTACTGTAACACAAAATAAAACAAAATCCTTAATGTCTCAAATTAAAGAAGGAAAGGTTTATTTAGCTCACAGTTTGTGGAGGTTTCAGCCCATAATCAACTGGCTCCAAGGCAGAGTGACACATAGCAGAGGGTAGCCGCTCATGGCGGCAGAAGACAGCAAAAGCAGTAGGAGCAAAAAAAAGTGGGCAGGAAGCAAGTCTTTTCTTCCCTTATATTGTATGCAGGCCAGTCACCAGGGTGGGGGGAGTGGGTGGGGAGGTGGGGATGGGGGGCGGGTGTGTGTGTGTGTGCACGTGCGCGTGTGCGCGTGCAGCGCATGTGTGAGGCTCACACCATCTTCCTGCCCTCCTCTTGCATAGGCTCAAGATGTTTACAAAGTGAAGACCCTGGCCTCCTGCTGACTCACTTAGTTAAACTGCTTAACCTTTCAAGTTGACACAGGAATCAACCACTAGGACATCTTAGAGCATAAATAGCCACCCTAGGGCATATGCTAGATACCCTAGGATGTAGAACTGATGAGTTAGCTAAGTTTCTAGACTGCTCAAGCAGAAGCCATGTATCAACCATTACAACTTTTTCCCTTTTTTTTTTTTTTTAAACCTAAAACCAAGTTTCTGATTTATATCACCTTCCTTCTGCCTGAAGGTCCTCTTCAAATATTTCTTGCAAGATGTCTGGCCATGGATTCTTTCCTTTCTTGACTGTCTGAGAAAAATCTCATTTCTCTTTCACTTTTAAAGGACAACTTTGCTGGGCCTGGAATGATAGGCTGGGGTTACTTTTCTCCTTATCTTGTTCTACAGGAGAAGGACTTGCTACCTCTCTCTGGCTACCTTCAAGAGTTTTTCTTTCTTACTGGTTTTCTATAGTTTGAGAATATTATGCCTAGGTGTGGGGTTTGCCTTGTTAGTTTCTGCTTGTGTGGGTGTTTATTGCACTTAGTGTTTTCTAACTTTCCTGAGGTTTGGAAAGTTGTGCCGATTGTAATTTTAAGAATGTCTGCTGCTCTGTTTTCCTTTTCTTGTCTTTCTGGCATTTAAATATGCATGAACTATCCTTTTTAAAATATTGTCCCACATATTTTAGATACTCTCTTCTGTTTTGCTTATTCTTTTTCACTTTGCATTTCTGTTTGGGAAATTTCTGCTAACCTGTTTTCAAGCTCCCTGATTCTTTCTTCAGCCACATTTAGTCTCCTAATGAACGCTTGGAAGGCATTTTTTATGTCTGTTTCAGGGCTTTTTACTTCTAATATTGCCCCTAGATTCTTAGGATTTCCACCTCTCTGCTTACACTAGCAACTTGTTCTTACATGTTGTCTAGGATTTCCCATCAGTGCATTAGTTTCTCACTGCTGAGGTGCCCACAACTCTAAGAAGAAAAGATTTATTTTTGGCCTCTAGCTTATACATTGCAGCCCATAGTCAGCTGGTCCCAAGGCAAGGTGTGGCAGAGGAAAAACAGCCCACAGCATGGCAGTGGGCAGCAGAGCGCGATCCACGGAGAGGGAGGGAGATGGACCTTCAGGCCACGCCCCCAGCGGCCTCGCCTCCAAGCAGGTGTCACCTCCTGGGCCCACATTTGGCTGTAAATTCATCTGTGGACCTCACTTGCAAATGTTAAGCTCCCATGAGCCAGTCTCCTCCAAAAGCCCCACCTCTGAGCACACAAAGCTTTTCCGGGAGAGACATCTAGATATAAACCATAACACCTATTAACCATACTAGTTTAAAAAACCTTTCTGGCATCCGGCATCTGTTGTAGCTGAGCTTGCTTCTCATGATGGGTTCATGTCTTTGGGTTGGATTCTATCTCTTGCCCTTTGGCTTGCTTGCCACTTTAGGTTGAAAGTTGGGTGTATTTCATCAGGTAGTAAATGGAAGCAAACAGGTTGCGAGGGCGAGTGTTTCTGTTGGCCTGTCTAGGAACTAGGCTGTGCTCAGTGCGTACCACAGCTGTGTGCTCCAGAACCTTTACATTCCTCTGGTGGCCTTGTTTTTGTCTTCTCTTCACACTGGGCTTCCCTAAGGATCCCTTCTCAGGAAAAATGTCTGTTCAGTATCTTTTCAGCTATGATGCAGTTAGCTGTTAGACTGGACTTTTGGTGCAGCAATCCTACTTCTTATTAGCTTGTTGGCTTTGGAGATGTTTCTTTACCTGTTTGCCTCATTGGTCTCTGCAGAGGCACTGTGGAGTGCCGGGGGCTGTCCTTACGGCCTCCCTCAGTGAACACTCAGGCCTGGGCATGACGAGCTCTTCTCAGCAAATGGACAATCGTATTCCTAAGGGTCCCTGGCTGAGGACCAAATGGAATTCTGTGTTGCGACTCTGAGCTCTGTCCCTGCTAGAGAGCAGGCTCTTGGTGGGCTCCTCAGGTCTTTTTGGCTCTGGATCACTAATGGCTGCTTGTTATTTGGGTGACAACTCCGAATACTGCTTGTATCACTCAGCCACACTGTTGGCCTCAGAACTTGTCCCCCTGATGCCAGGAGCTCTGCCATAGGGTTGCCTCCATAAGCAAGCGTCTGCAAAGTAAATGAAGGGTGCCTTCCAGGCACCCAGATGTGTAAAGCAGCGTCTAATGACATATTTAAGTGTAGGACGTGCTGAAACTAGAGAAACTAATAACCTTCCTAATTGCACACTGATCCAAGATACATTCTCCCAAGTAAATAATACACACTTCAGAAGGATCCTAATTAAGGTATCTACCTCGGTGATTGCAACGGCTTTGCCCTGCTCTCCAGGGAAGTATTAAGCATCATATCAGGGTTGATAGGACAGAAAAACAAGCCAGCATTAAGAAAATAGACCTTGTCAATGGCTTTCCTGAGGAGAGGCTGGACTCTGGGGAGGCAAAGGAGCTGCCCCCCAGGGTCAGGCAGCTTCCTCATGTACATGAAGGTGGACCCTGCAAGGCAGACCAGGCCAGGCTGAGGCTGTGCCCTCTCCCCACCATGCTCAGCTTCCAGAGTGAGGAGCTGGAGCTGCACAGGGCAATGCCTAGACAGCCAAGAGAGGCAAGGAGGGCCTCAGACAGCTGTGGCTGGGGGTGAGAAAATGGCCTGGCTTGGCCACCCCTCTCCTCTCTGTCGTCTCTCTTCCTCCATCTTTCACCTTCTTCCCTTTTCTGTATCCCATCATTTTCCTGCCTCCTCTCCTCCTTGGTATCCACACTTCCTCTTCTGTCTTTTCCTTCTTTCTTCCCTCTGCCGTCCTTCTAGAACTCCAGGGAACCCAATCTCACAACCCACAGAGTAGTGCCCCTTGGCCAGGCAGTGGCACCCCAGGGATACATGCCCTCATGGGAAATCAACTGCAGCTTTTCCCCAGGACTTGGCAGGAGAGCTCGGTCCTCAGGCCCTGCTCTCCACTCTCAGGTACCATCACTGGGCCTCCAGGTCATAGTCATGCAGCGTTCCAGCAAGGTCTCTGTAGAGGCACTGTGGAGTGCCGGTGGCTGTCCTTACGGCCTTCCTCAGTGAACACTCAGGCCTGTGCATGACAAGCTCTTCTCAGCAAATGGGCAACGACAGGTCATCAGAGGGCCTTGGGTCTCTTCATTTTTCTTTCTCCTTGAAGTACAGAAGATTGAACCCAGAACCCTCAGACTGAGCTATATCCCTCATGCCCCACCCTTCATTATTGTTTTGCGACAAGGTCTTGCCAAATTGCTAAATTGCTTAGGCAGCCTGAACTCAGTCCTCCTGCCTACGCCTCCTAGCATCCTTGGCTTCCAGACTTGCACCCCCAAGCCCAGCTCTATCTCCTCTGGACCTGTCTTGCAGTGATCCAAAGAAAACACCCTTTCATCTGCACCAATAGAAGCCTACTCACCTAGTACAGAGAACTCCACCAGCCTGGGTAGGATGAAGGGGACCTCGGAAGTTTTCTAGTTCTGCAGTTCTTAGCCTTAGCTGAGATTGGGGCTTTATTGGTCTGCTAGAGCTGAGGGAACAAAATGCCATAGGCTGAGTGCCTTAAACAGCTGAGGTTCATCCCCACACCACGCTGTGGGCCGGAAGTCCCAGGGCATGGTGGGGCAGGTTGATCTCCCTTGCAGCCGCTCTCCTCAGCCTGCACGTGCCTCTCATCTCCCTGTGTCCTGGTAGGCTCATCCCTCTGTGTGTGTCTATCCTAATCTCCCGCTCCTGGAAGGACACAGGCGCTGCTGGATTAGCGCCCACCCACGTGACCCCATTTTACCATTATCACCTCTTTAAGGGTCCTTTCTTCAAAATATAGTCCCATTCTGGGGAGCCGAGTGTGTTAGGACATTCACATATGAATTCTGAAGAAGAAATAATCTGACCTCTAACAGGGACCATGGATAAAATTGGGAAGAAATGAAAAGGGAAAATTTATGTTTCTGTTTTCACTAAACTCCAGCTGGAGTAGCACATTTTTTCTCCTGCATTACAAAGGCAGACAATAAGCCAGAGCTGCACTGGTGGCACCTGTGACTCTGCCATCTACAGAAATCACAAATATTTTTCACATCAAATTATGGTTGCCATAGACATCCTAAAATATTGTTTATGTTCATACCTACTTTGAAATTACAAATTACAGTTTTTATACCTACTCTTGGGTCTTGTGCTTTACCACATTTACAGAAGAGTATATATGTCACCATATGACAAATTTGTGTTTCAGTGGTTGGCAATTATATGACCTTATAATTGGTTTCCCTTCATGATTCTCTTTTGCTTTATGCATTTCAAAGCACTGTCATGAGAAGGGGGTCTATAATCCTCACTAAAGTGCTGAAGAGGTCCACAGCATAAAAAAGAACCTTCGACCTGCTTTAAACCTATTTTTTTTGTTGTTTGCTTTTTTTTTTTTTTTTTTAACCAGAGAGGAAAATTACCACAGAGAAATTAACTCACTTGCCTGTGTCCACACAGCAGGTTGTGGATGGGCCAGGACTAGGGCTCAGGTCTTGTGACTCCCAGACTGGGCTGGTGTAGGCCATGACGTCTGCTCGTTACCCTTCCTCATGAAGACTGGCATGAGCTCACTAGGCGTGGTGGATAGTCAGCAGCTTAGGGGTACTAGAGACTCCATATATCTTCAGATGCCCAGCCTCGAAGGTACCTCCTCCTTTAATGGCCAACTAGCCTGGCCCTCCTGAGCGAGAAAGGCCCTCTCTTGACTTATTAGGGGCTGTCACAGAGGGACATTCTCCAAATGGGTCCTGGACCCCTCCCTAATTGTCCCCAGTGACCTCATTCAACAGAATAACCAATGTGTGTGTTGGTTTGCATGGGACGTGGCCAGTGTGAGTGCTAAATGGGCCTACATCTTGGGAAACACCTCAGTTTTAGACAAACACAAGGTGGCCCCACAGTCCCATCCTGCACTCTCCTCTGGCTACCTTATATGGGTCTTCCCAGGCCTCCTCTCTTTCCCATCCTGCTTGAGTTTCCAAAGCCCAGCTAAAGCCAGGCTGCTTCTTGCTTTGCTACTTTTCCTAACTTAGGAATCCCAGGGGAAAGGGAACCTGACTCATATATAGCATATGAGAGTGGATCTCCAGTTTCCCTGTGGCTACCCAGGACCCTGGCCTATAGGCTGGATGTCCCTCCTTGGCCCCCAGCTGCTGAGTGGGGCGTATTTGTGTGGTGCCTGTGCTGAGGCTACCACCTTCTCGGTTTGTCACATCCTTCTCTTCGGGTCCAGGTCCCGGGACCCCTTCCCTCTTCTCAGCTGAGATCTTCATGCTCTGGCTCTGGCTTCTCCCGTGAGGCTTGGCTTCCGGTTCTAATCCTTCACCTCCATCCCTCTGCATAGTGAGAAGACTCACTGAAGTGCTTCTCTCAAATCAATCAGGACTTCTTTCCTTCCAAGGAGGCTTTTGCAGGCATTCCCAAGCCAGAGCCTTAACGCAACAGCTTACCCTGGCTCTGATGCCTTGGGGCAGCAGGGATCCATCATGGGCACCGTCACGGGCAGTCATTCATTCCTCCAAAGGCTTCCATGTGCCAGCCCTGGGCTGTGATGCGCGAATACAGAGAGGAACAGTGCCATCCCCTGCTCACTAATCAGGTGCCCTAGGTAAGGAGACCAGCAGTGGCAGAGTGGTTTGTCCCCTTCATCTAGCACTGGGTAGGAGGGTGAGTTTTGGGGTATAGCAGTGACCCAAAGCTCCTCTTTTTGCTCAGACTGGAGCTCATCCCTAGCTGAGTCCACATTCTAGCTTTGCTTGTTTCTATCCCCACTCCCACCCTGTAAACTTCTGGAACGAGAAACCCTGTGTCAGTCTCTGCTTCTGGGACCAGAGTCAGGGGCTGCGCTGAGGGCAGAGGCCAGAGGAACCAGTGCACCCCTGCTGCACAGAAAAGCAGGGGACACCAAGGTCGAGGGAACTGGATGGCTAAAGGCCTGGAGATGTGAACCCACACTGGAAGGAGTGATACTGGTCAGCTTATGTGGCCGGAGACCGAGAGCCTGGGGAGCGTGTGGGGATGGGACAGAAAGTCAGGGGGCCACTGAGAGACCAGGGAGGACAGGGCAAGGCTGGATTTACATTTTGAACAATGATTCTGGGTAACAGTGACACAGATACAGGAACATAGAGAAGAAGCAGAGCTACGTGGGAGGAACGTGCAGCAGCCCCTCTTAAGGATGGAGGTGACAGAGGGATGGAGGGCTGAAAGAAGTCTGATGGCCAGAGCCACAGCCAGGCCTGGCACCTACCTGGGCTGGAGTGGCTAGAAGAGCCAGTTACAACCTGCTGTGGCGCCTGAGCAGGGAGCAAGGCTGAGCTCTGCACCACAGACGACAAATAGCAGTGTCTGGGGTGACTGCAAAAGTCCCTGTGGCATAGAGGTGATCCTTGCCTTTTGCATGGGAGATGGTGAGAAGGGTGCCCTGGGAGCCCCAAGACCCATGCAACAAGAGGAAGACTAGCAAGAGATGAGAGACAGCAGCCTATGTTTGGGGGCTGGGTCAGCAGTGTGGTCAAGGTTGAGGGTAAAGGACAGGAAGTGACTACTGGTGTCACAGGTGTGAGGCAGGCTGCTGTCCACTGGGATTGGCATCAGCAACTGCCGCCATGCTTGTGTGGCATGGGGAAGGCAGTGTGGGGACACCGAGCTGGCTGCAGAGGAGGTGAAGGCCAGGGGAGCGCAGGAGGGATGCGCTTGGCTGTGATGGGAAGGAGACAGCACGCCACGCCTCTATGCCCCGTGCTGCTTTCCAAGGTCCTCGGTGTCACCGCCTGCAGGACAATTGGCCATGGCTGGCTTCAGGCCAAACCACCTCTGCTCAGTATCAGCAAGTCAATTTGTGTATCCTGGACAGAAGGCAATCATTTAATGTGGCTGACACTGTTTGAATAGGGAGTTTTCACTTGTGGAGACACAGGTGCGCTCTCCGAGGCAGTTCCTGGCAACGCTTTAAAAAGATGGCCTCATCAATCAGTTCTGATTCCCTGGCTGCCGACCAGAGCCATCAATCGCCATGCAGCCTCTTGGCATTAATGAGAATGTCATCAGTACTTGTACAAGATTCTCTCTGCAGCTCAGCTTTCGGTAACAAGATTATTATGCTTGACATGTTGTGCAGGCCGGGTGCCCTCCTCCTTGCTCCATGTTGGGGAGACCTTCACCTTGAAAGCACTTGTACCACCAAAGGAGGGCGATTTGCCTCTGATTTGGAGGAGGGGTAGAACTAGGCCAGGATGTCTCAATGACCACTGTTCTCAAATCTCACGCACACTCCGCAGCGTGCTGTTCTTCGTGCTGAATACTTACCTTCTCCCCCAGGCCTGGGGCTTCCCAGGGGATCTGACAGGTCGCAGGAGATTCGGGTGGACTTTCTGTGGATGTAGTAATCTTTATGATCTACAAAGTGGGCCTTCCTAAATCGTAAAGGCAATGTAAAAATAGCACCCAGCACTTAAGATGACGGTTTCCCAGAGATTATTCTCTTTGACCAAGAGAAATCTGTGAATCAGAGTGGTGGGTGGCTGCATCCCAGGCCCTAAAGCAAGCATTCCCTGAGGCCTGAAGGGGAGATAGGACTCTGTCTTTCCCTGGGTGAGGCATGAATGAATGAATGAATGAATGAGTGTAGGAACTTTAGGACAGAGTTGGGACAGGGAGGACAGAGCAAATGCTGTGTCCCAGGTTGGGCTGGGGTGCAGGGCCTGGTCTGCAGTGCCGTGGAGTCTGGGTTCTATCTCCAGCTCTATGGTGGGTGATGTCTAGGTAGCTCTGCCTTTGACCTTGCGTTCAAGAGCTCCTCCCAGCAGCCCTCCTTGTGAGCCCTCTATTATAGTTAGCCTGTCTGACCAGTTCGGGGGTATCTGGAGCCTTCTCTGTCTCTGCTTTGGGCTCTTTCCCAAAGTGACTGGCAAGGTCTGTCTGTGTGGTGAGGCAGAGTAATGAGTTCCAGGACAGATCCACCCTTCAACAGCCTGGGCTACAAGATCGAGAGCAGGCTGGCCTTCTGAAGTCATCTTCTCTGGCCTCTGAGTTCCGGACAAAGTCCCTTTGTTTATCTCTAGCACTGCCACCTGCAGGAAGTCTTCTTGTCCACTGGACTTGTCCTCTGGCCTCTTCCACCATTTCACCCAGACCTCTGGTTTAACCTAATTACACTAAGTAGTTTCTCAAGCATAGCAATCTGTGAGCAACTTACATCAGAACTAGCCAAGGTGATGTCTAGAAACACAGTCCTCTGGGCTGTTCTTCTGACTTGTTCAGGTGTCAGGGGGAGGGGTCCAGGGACCACCCAAGACAGGAGACTCTTATGTTCTCTACTGGCCCAAGCTTGGGATTTAAGTCCCTGGGCTTTAGAGCCGAGGATGCTCTTGCAGCAGCTATGTGCGTGTGCGCGTGTGTCCCACTCCCCTAGAACAGATCAACCCATCAGACATCTGCGCAGTAGCCACTGTGTACCAGGAAGGAGCTGTGGGAAGTCTGGGGACATAGCCCTGGAGCAGGGAGCCCAGGATCGAGTGGGAACCTGGGGGCTATTGAGAGGGGCCGAGGCCAGGGGCAGAGGGGACTGGATTTCAGGTCCAAGCAGAGGACCAGAAGTCTGGGGCATGTCCAACATAGACTCTGCTGACCCCACCTGGCAAGAGGTGCCTGTGTCATCATGACCATCAGTTGTGAATTTGACCCAAATCCCCTGGACGGGCCGCTTCAGCACCCTGCCCCTGGCTGGCTCCCTGGCATAGAGTTAGGAGGCTCAGCTCCCAGACTCACCGCAGGCACTGTACCTCATAACTCTGCAATCTCAAGTAAGCCTCTTTAATTCTAAGACTCAATTTTCTCACAACAGAGCAGAGACAAATCCACTCCCTCCATGGGGCTATTACGGAGCCATACTGTTTCCACGGCCTGGCTCGCGTCACGTCCTCGCACTTTAAAATTCTCACTGGCTTCAGTGCCTTGCTGTGCCTCAAGCACAGCAGCTGCCAGCTATGTACAGATACTCCAGTTTCAATTTATAGTAATTAAAATTAAATAACATTACTGCAAGCTGAGCCAGCCCTGCTCCTGGGAGCACTGAGCTGGCCACCAAGTCCAGGTGTGGTGATGCGGGTCTGTAATCCCAGCTCTGGGAAAGCTGAAAACAGGAAGATCACTATGAGTTTAAGCTGCGTAGTGAGACCCTGCACACACACACACACACACACACACACACACACACACACACACACACAAATAAAAAACATTAACCATTCAGTTCCTTTGTCAGCCACACTAGCCACATTTCAAGTGCACCAGGTGTGCCCATCAGCTTGCATACTGGGCAGTGATCCATACACAGAATGCTCTGCTGAACAGCCTCTGATGGCCCTCATCTTCCAATTCTTTGGGCAAATACATCTTATGATGAGATCCTTGGATTCATTAATTTTCTGTTAGTATAACGAAATACCCAAAGCTCGGTAATGTGTAAGGAAAAGAAGTTTATTTGTGTTGATGGCAACAACCCTCAGGTGAGTCATCCATACCCAGAACCACACTACAAGTTGACCATTAGTTAATCCACCACACGTGAGTTCAGAGAGTGGCTTTCAGCACAGCATAATTTTAAGCAGGGAGACAGTAAATCCCAGAAGGAAGTACATCTACCAGTGTCCCTAGAATCAGGATACAGGGAAACAGAAGGACACTGGGGAAGAGGGGCCCAGGCAACGGGATCAGCAAGTGGATGAAGGTCCCGAAGTAGGAGGGTGCCGGGTGTGTTCAAGCCCAGACGGGCAGAGTCATGCTGGCTTCCTACTATAGACTGAGTGAAGGATCTCCGTCTGTTTTCATGTTGAAGCCGTAACTTCTAATGTGACTACATTTGGGGCAAAATTCTTTTTACATTACCATGAATTGAAGCTAGGGCTCTTTCACTGAACTACACCTCTAGCTCTTTTTATTTTTTATTCTGAGAAAAAGGTCTCACTAAATTGCCAAGTTACTGAGATTGGGCTTGATCTCACCATTCTCCTGCCTGAGCCTCCTAGAATACTGGGCTGCCAAATGTGTGCCACCACCCGTCTTGGAGATAAGACTTCAAAAGATAATTAAGATGAAATGCACCTATAAAGAGGGAGCATCCCACACCAAGGACAGGCCTCAGAGGAAGTGCAGCCTTGCTATTTAAGTCTTCCTGTGGAATTTGTTATTGTAGACTGAGAGGACTAAGACTCCTTGGTGGGGACTTCGGCTTTCACTCTGAGACAGGAGTCATGGGAGCGTCTTGGTACAGACTGGCACATGCCAACTCCTGCATTTCTCTGCTAGAGTAGAAGGCTGGGGGAAGCCAGGGGGCAGGGACACATGTGGGGAGGTCAAGCCTACCCACAGGGGCGCTCGTCAGCACCCAGGTGGAACCACTCACCGATGGGCCAGGAAATAGGAAGCTCAGTGGTAAGACCTGAACATGGAAGTCCTCATATGCTCTGGCTCCATTTATGTGACATGTCCAGAGGACATGTGACAGACATGCTCAAAAATGGGATTAACAGTGTTGGTCTGACTCCATAAATTTGCTAAGAGTCATTGGCTTAGCTCAGGGAAGGGGCAGAGAAGGTGGCGGGAAGTCACTGTGGATGTATTTTGCATGTGTACTTGAACAGGATTTGCTGATGGATTCAACATGAGGTGTGGGTGGAAGAAAGGAAATAAGGGTTAGCTTATACGAACAGTTTAGAAACCTTTCTATAAATGGCTGGCCAACTAGCTCAGTGGATTAAAGTGCCTGCAAGCAGGTGCAGAGGTGGGCCAGGGGTTTGATTCCCAGGCCTGCTGTGCCACCCTGCCCCACCCCCCAGCACACTGAGATGGCAACTGAGACTGGGCATGGTGGCACATGCCTGTAATCCCAGCACTTGGGAGGCTGTAAACAGAATCACCACAAGTCCGATTTAGTAGTGAGACCCTGAACACCCTGTAGACCGTTCCCTACAATATGGGGTGTGGGGGGGTAGGGGGGAGAAAAAAAGCTTTCTATGTTTCAGGTGCTGGTTTAAGTTTTTTTGTTTGTTTTTTGTTGTTGTTGCGTTTTTTTTTTTTTTTACAAATATTAACTCATTTATCCTTGTAACAATGCTATGAAGAATTCTGTTTTTACAGAAATGAAAACTGACTATAGAAATGTTAAGCAACTTTCCTCAAATGCATCTTTTGGGGGACTGAGAGGAACCAGATGAGGGGGTTGGCAAACAGTAGGGCGAGGGGTGAGCAAGGGCTGGCAGGAGGGAGAGCGGCATATGGGGAGCCACTCGAGTTGTAGGGGTCCAGACCCAGCAGAGCCAGAGGTTAATCTAGGCCTGAGTGCGAAGGGGAGGCCAGGCTAGAGGCAGGGATTTGGAGCCACCAGTGCTCAGCTGGGATTTAAATACTGAGTACCAACGAGGACCAAGGGAGGCGCCAGAACTGCTCCCTACGGATCGCCAAATGCTGTGGTTGTCCTAACGAGGAGCGAACACAAGCGTGGGAGAGAGACTGGCTGGTGAGGAGAGGCAGTGGCCTGGCAGCCAAAGGGACAATGTTTCAGAGGGGGCTGAGATCTGGGGTGGCAGACACTGCTGCTGAGAGTCAGCGGGCGGGAGGCTCAGAACCGGCCACTGGGTGGAGCAACGCGGGCTGTGCTCAGGCCATGGGGCTGACTGCGCTGGGGCTCTGGGCTGCACCATGGAACAGAGGCCCCTGGAGGGTCCACGGGGCCTCAGGGATTAGAGGACATGAGGATTCCAAACCTTGTGCTTCAGGTCTGGCGCGTGTACAGGCCTGGTGCTCTGGGGTGGCCCATTTCTGAGGTCAGATCTAGTAGAGATGGCTTTTCCTAGCTCTACTCCTCTCTCCCTTTCCCCAGTCTACTAGGAGCCAATCAGAGCGGACACAACTTGCCGGTGGTCACCACGCCCAGGTGAGGGGGTTGGAGGGAAGCTACATCGGGCAGTTTTCAGTTACTGCAGCAAATGCTTGAGATGATGAGGGTTTCTTCACTTTGGGGCTGATAGTGAAAGAGTACCTTGTGGTGGGAGCATTTGGTGGGAGATGGTGTTCACCTCGTGGCCATCGAGAAGCGAAAGAGAGAGGGCAGGCAGAAGCCAGGCTCCCAATGTCCTCTTCAGGGGTGCAACTTTCTTCTACCAGCAAGGCCCTGCTTCCTAAAGCTTCAGCCACCCCCAGTGGCCTCATGGTCTGGGAACCAAACTTGTAACACATCAATCTTTAGGCACCTCAAACTCCGAGCTCCAGCAAGAGGCTTGGCGTGGAGCCTTGGAGCCTCACCTGGGAACTTGGGGCTGCATCTGCAGCTGTCAGGATGGGAGGAGCAGGAACACGGAGGGAGTCAGTTCAGGCTGCTGCAGGCCTTGCCGAAGCAGACACTGAACATGACTCTCAGAGCTGTCTCAGGATGGGGCTTTGGAGACGGCAGGAATGGCACCAGGCACGGGACACCAGAGGCAGCAGTGAGTCACACAAGGGGCCACGCTGTCCTCAGCCTTCTGGTTTTCTGTCCCAACTGCAGTGCCAGCAATATGTGAAAACAGAAGCACTAGATTCCAGACATGAGTCACCTGAGGTGATGACGGAGTCTCCCTGTGGTCAAGTAGACAGAGATCTGGGTAATTAACATTATTTGAGTAATTAATTGGCTTGATTTGGTCGCCTTTGGACCATTCTGATCTGGTTAACATCTGAGATACAATTAGAGGTTGTTACGGGTTTGCCTATTGACTCTGCTTGCGGGAGACTCTTTCTGCATTACCTGGTGGGCTTTGAATTACCTCATCCGGTTTACAGAGTGAGATGCACAGTCTGCATTTTCAGCCCTGCGGTGTGTGGAGGACAGTGGACGGGAAGCCACGAGATTGGCTCCTGGGGATACCACGGCAATTTAGGCAGGGGCAGACAGTCAGGCTGGATGACCTGAAAAATCCCGTCTTCTGAATCTGTGAGGGCTGCCTCAGCAAGGAACCACAGATCATGTGCTTAAACAAAATCCCCAAGTCTGAGGTCAACGGCGGGCAGGTTGTGGTTTCCTCTGGGGCTTCTCCTCTTGGCCTGCACGCAGTGTCATCCTAGGCCTCTACAGGTTCCAGCTCTTCTGTGTGCCCTGACTGCTGCTTATGAAGGCGCAAGCCATATCGGCCTACAAAACCTCATTTAATTGTATTGACATCTTAACCGCAGCCCCATAGCCAGTCACACTAAGATGCTAGGAATTACGACTTCAGCAGGTAATTTTAGATCAAGGACACCGTTTGGCTCATAACAGTGTCCAATCTCAAAATTCTGAGACTCCAGTCCCAGAGTTAACTCCTTATGAACTAGGTACGACACCCTTTGGGCCTCAGTTTCCCAGTTGCTCTGCTTCCCTGAAGGGAAACCTCAGATTGGTGAATGTGTAGGAAATAGCTTTGCTGACTCCAGAGCAGGGATTCTCAGAGGGACCGCACCTCTGACAGAGCATTTTGTGTGTGTGTGTGTGTGTGTGTGTGTGTGTGTTTTTTTTGAAACTCTAAATACTTTTTATTTTTATTTTTTTCATGTTTAACAATTTATTGTTGAAAGGAGGTAATGCACAGGATTTTAAACAGCAATCTGCTTTTTTCTTTTTCTTTTCAAATTTAACAATGGTTGTATTACATATTTTCATCATCAAATCTGTTTAGATTAATAGATATAGATATGTAAGATTGGTCAAACAATTAAACATTAACACTTTCAATAAACCTTAGTTTTTTTTTAACTCTACCAAATACATTTTGTATTTAAGTCACTCTTCTAAAAAAAAAATGATAAAAACATTATAGGATTGAGGATGCAGAAAATGCAAGGTCCTGAGATTGATTCCTTGTACCGCCCAAAATTTATTTATTTATTTTTTTATTTCTTCTTTTGAGTCCTTATACTAGGGAAATTATACCATATTGGCATATATCGGTCTGGTTTATTTCACTAATGAGTATATGTTCAAGATACATCCACTTATATATAAAGTCTTCTAGTCTATCATTCCTTATAGCTGAGTAATATTCCATTTTGTGAAAATACCACATCTTTTTCAACCATTCTTCAGATGATGGGCATTTTGGTTGTTTCCAAGATTTGGCTATCACAAATTGTGCTGCTATGAACATAGATGCACAAATATCACTATGGTATGATGTTTTCAGTTCTTCTGGAAAAATTCCCAGTTGGGGGAATAGCTGGATTGAATGGGATTTCCAGTTCTAGTTTTTTAAGGAGTCTCCACACTGCTTTCCGTAATGGTTTCACCCGTCTGCATTCCCACCAGCAGTGGAAAAGGGTTCCTTTTTCCCCACAGCCTCTCCAACACTTGTTGTTGGTTGATTTCTTTATGATAGCTGTTCTTTCTGGGGTGAGATG